>JAATLQ010035874.1:0-32914 GCA_013421005.1 Heliconius erato x Heliconius himera | reverse complement strand
ATAGTATCGATACTATCGATAGTATCGATGTCTTTCTGATTTGGAGATACGATACTATCGATAATATCGATAGCATTGCATTTGTCCGATAGTATTGTACCCTTTTGAACTATCGATATTTTCGATACTATCTCTTTAATCGATACTATCGATTTTAATATCGATAGTCCTTCTATCGGACTACTATCGATAGAATATCGAATTCCGATCGATAGTCCACTATCGATCGGCAACACTATTTAGCACGTTCAACCAAATAAATTCTTTAACTTTTTAATAATAGTATATTTTTTTAGTAGATACTAATAGAACTCAATATAGTTTATTTTACGTGAAAAAGTTAAAATTGGCAGGCAGTGGTTCGTTCGCTTGTATCGTAATTTTTACAATATTTTCAATGATTACGGCATGTGGGTTAATGAAAGTAATAACAGTTACGCGAGCTTCTGTATGGTTATGACACGATTTGAAGAGACCTACATTTCATATAAACAAAATAAATATATTTTGACTCTGTTGTACAGTGGTAGTAATGTCTATTTCCACATGTCTAATATTTTTTTAAAGCTTTACAATGCTAAATAAAACTATATTTAAAATATATTTATTTACCCAGTCTGATAGGATAAAGTGCAGTGTTGAGTTAAATCGAAATTGGATGGAAAGTGTGGAATAGAGAATATTTTAATGTTTTATATGTAAAAATAAGATTATTTTACTTTATGTAATTTTATATTTCATGTTGTCTATAAATCACATTTGGATAAATAAATATTTTTTTGTCACAAGAATGAAATGAAACTATTTCAAAATCATAAATAGAATAAGTATTAAAACCTCTAAAAGATCTAAACTGTTTTATCAGCAACACGCTTCATCACTCACGTAGCAGTGTGGGCTACAGAACTTAATGTCAATACAAGTCAAAGTTTTGTTGCCAGAGAGAGGAACCGAACATAACTATTTGCCCTAGTCATATTCGAATTTATACTTATCACGTATACAATCAAACGCCCCACTGCGCCACGTCGACTTTAATATACAAACGAAATCTAAAAAACCTACGGAAATTAGAAGTATATATAAAAGTAAATAAATAAATTGAAACAAACGCCCTGCGTAGAGTTACGCCACTCAATACGTAATATCTTGAAAAAAACCGGCAGAGAATGGGAAACGTAGTGTCTTAAAACTAGGTTGCCTGTGCCTACTCTACTCTAAACGGGATACGGCGGCAACTTGATTTTATTTTTAAATAAATATATAAATGTTACATTAGCTTTAGCATTTACCGTCAGTAGGTTAATATAACGAATGCGATCATCGTTACGCGAGCGTGTGCGGTTATGACACGCGCTACAAACCTAAATTTGTGATCCGCCGTTTACTTCTATTTGGAATACGTATATTTACTTATTATGAATCGCTAGAGGCTGACTGTAAACGAGATGAGTGTTGGTTCGATTCCTATTAAGAGATATGATTTATTTTATTTTTCTCGCTCTGATTACTAGATAAAGAGCGGCGTTGAGTTAAGCAATATCTCCTAGATTAAATATTCAATTAAAATAGTTTAGGCTTAATGAATAAATAAACGGCAAATACGTTCGAATCTCACAGATTAAAATAATAAATTTACATTTGTTAAAAGACTAAATTAAATATTATAATTTACTATATTTAAAATTAAAACTACAAGTTAACCTTTCGTAATTCAGGTTTGACACGGAAGTATTTTATAAGTTTTAAATTTACTAAATTGTTGCAAAAAATAAATTAACTACGAATAGTAGGCATTTAGAAATTCAACGTTAAGTTTTGGTTAACGTTTGTAAACGTAACGTTCTTATTTGAACATTTTGACCGCGTATAAGCCTATAATTAAATATATCTTCAAAATTATATTATTTTATTTCATCAAAATTACATTTATTTATTTCTAAAGATAACCACTATCTTATCATTTATCAGAGATATATACTAAAACTTACGCATCTGTAAATTTTACAATAAATAAAAGCAGCAGCGTGTTCAGCCAAGTAAAAAAAAACCAGACAAGCACGAGTCGGGTTCGCCCACCGAGGGTTAGGTACAAATTTTGGAAGTTTCGAACTTTTTCTAAAATTCAATTCAGAGCCATTTCATCTGACTGAACTAGCGGCTTTGACATAAAATTTTGTTCCCCTTTTAAGGCTATTTTTTTTTTGGAATTTAATCACAAATATTTATTTTTTAGAACTTGTACTACCTACAGATGCTAGCTGCAAAATTTTATAATTGTAGCTCAACCAGAAGCACCCTATTAATTTTGATTCCCTTGATAGTGTCGGAATGCGCGTTTTTTCCAGTATAAACGGCATAGCTTTTTTTTTAAGTTAATGTAAAATATATTTTTTTCAGGAAATCATGGGTCTGTAGCTGAGTATATGGTTTGAATTTTAACTCGATATCTCCAAACGTTTCTGAGATAAGGGCTCTTAACAGACAGACAAACCGAGAACAAAGTGATCTTACAAAGGTTCCTTTTATCCTTAGAAGGTACAGAGCCCTAAAAATTAGCAGCGCGCTTAATCATATATAATATTACTTCGTAATATTACTTCATCAACGAGCGCGTTGATGTCTTTTATTAGGAAGAAAAAGTAAAGTGTTATACAGTAATTAGCTGCTATTTATTGGAAGATATTTTTTATATTAATAGATTTGAGTAATTAAAAATTATTTATATTACTTATTTTATAGAAAACTGAATATTTTAGCGACCGCGATTAATCAGAAAACATAATTTTAAAATAATAAATACAAATATAAAAATATAGGTTATTTTGCCTTTAATTTTTACTTTATAAAAATGGAAAATAAGATCAATTTCGCCACTCTATAATATAAAAAAATATATTATGCATGAGAATTATGTCAAGAGGTCATTTACTTAATTAACATATATACCTACCTGTACTTCATAATTTTTGTTCAATTGCTTGTATTTCATAATACTAATAATACACGAACACGATCCCACGTTTGTATGAAACACCTAGTTGTAGTTACGTAGAAACATTTTAAAACAGACATACATATATATGTATATGTATGTCTGTTTTAAAATGTTACGTATATGGAACTGTAACAACTGCACTGCTTATTATCTATTGTGATTATTGCAAGAGTGTGTAACTTTTACTTTTTATGTGTGATTTTAAGAGATGGGTAAAGCAGCTTCTTATGAACAATAACTTCTGTGATATTATTATTTAACAATAAGGTGGTTAAATACATAAAAGGAATAAGGTAACCTTTCCCAAGAGAATTATATTATTTTCAGATGTAAGAAAATGAGATAAAATAGAGATATAAATTATGAGAACTTCAATACATTATATTTGTAACCGATATGTTGGTTTTTTTTAATATCTATGTTAAATAGGACGATGGGTTAAGCTTTTCATTTTATGAATTAGTTCAACAGTCAAAACCTTTGGACGTTGAATGCTGAAATTTATTAAAACACTAACTTTTTTTATAAGATCACTTCGTTGTTCGTCTGTCTGTCTGTCAAGAGCCTTTATCTAAGGAACGCTTGGAGCCATCTCGAGTATCGTCGTATCGAGTTGAATGGGCATTTATATCCAAAAAAAGTGTATTTTGACATTATCAAGGGAATTAAAATTAATAGGGTGCTTAGGGAATTATGAAATTTGGAAGCTAGCATCTACAGGTAGTATTAGTTCAGATCTATCAATCAATAATTGTGATTAAACAATCAATAATTGTGATTAAACCCTCAAAAATATCAGCTTTAAAAGGGGGACAAAAAATAATATTAAAGCCACTAGTTCAAATGAGGTATCAGATGAAAAGGCTCTAACTAAAGCTAAAGCTTGAATTTCAGAAAAAAGCTCGAGATCTTCAATTTTTGTACGGAACCGTCGTCGGGCGGGCCCGATTTGCGCTTTGATTTTTAATACTTTTTCTTTCAAATTAACTTAGTAAAACAAACATATTAAGATGTAATTAGCGTTTTATGCTAATTTAACAACCTGACGTCGCTTCTAGTAGGTACTTTGACTAATTGCCTAATGGATTCTAGGCAGCTTTGAGCATGTATTAGTGAAATTCCCACGTGTTCAATGTATTTGCGGACATAGGTTAAGGTCTTCACGCGCGGACGGAAAGGCTAATTGATACTAGTATCATTGTAAATTTCGCCTTTGTGTTTCATTAATAAAGTTTTCAGTGAATTATGTTTTTTTTCATTTCACGTTGTATCCCGCTCGTAGCAAGGTAAGCATAGGGAATTAAGTGTTAAGGCACTCCGTTACCTATTTTCAACTGAATTCTGGAGGCATTGCGTGTTGAATGGTGGAATTCAACGAAGGACTTTACCTCGACACCAAAGTGAAGAAGTGAAAATATTAAATGTATTTTGACATTTTATGTCTTATTTAAGATTTATTCAGTTAAAACAAATATTTAACATTTCTATGTTTATACAAAAAAAAATATTTGGAAGGTAATTTCGTTTTTTAGGAGTAAATTGGCAAATTGAATTCATGTTTTTTTTTCAGTAAAATATGTCCCAACTTTACCAGGAATGCCTGTTTATAAACGGTTTCGTTCCTTTCTACAATACACAGCGTGGAAAGATGAAATTTGGCAAGTAATCCTTCAAAGCATCCGCTAAATTCCGCCACTCAATAAGCAATGCCTTCAGAGTTCGAAGTTCGACGAAGACGACGAAGTCGTTCAGAAGTGTCTTAATGTTAGATTCCCATATTTCCTCTATCTACCCTGCTAAATGCTCGATACAGTGTAAGTTAAAAAAATAATATAAGAAAAAGTCCCCGGGAAGTATAGGAGAAAACAGTGTTGCTGGCTATAACTAGTGATAATATATATTGACAACATTAATATTAGTTAAGTCGTGTTCAATAATTATTAATAAAGGTTGACCGACACTAACATTGCTTAAATGGAAAGTGAAATTGTTCGAGTTTCTCGTAACGTCCTGTCGCATACCTCGCAGTCATAGGCACGAGCCAGTCGTTGTGACATGTATAACCTAGGCCCACTCTGTCTATAACTTGAGATTACGTTTGGCAAATTTTTAGCTTCAGACAAAGAAAACATGGGAACCTAGTGTTAACAGGTTCCTATTAAATGACTTCCGTCCGTGGCTGAACTCAGCGATTTGCATCGTTTCCCGATGCGAGGAAATGAAAATGTTAAATATTTTATTTTCTCGAATGGAAATTGAACCCAAAATCTTTCGTGTTTACAGTCGCACGTTTACCCTGTGCCATGATAGGCTCTATAAATGTATTATTATTTAGAAAACCATATTTTCAATGTGATTATCCTGTCGTTAAGGGCTATTTGTTTTTTATAATGTTACTGAATAAACGTAAGTTTATTATTGTGTTTTGTTTTTCAAACCTTCAATCCTCCTGTCAATTGCTTGGTGAAAGACTTAAATTAAATATCGTTTTATATCAAAAGTATGTAAAAAATGCATGACTCAATTGTTTTGAATGTTTTAATTAAAAAAAAATAAATCAGAAAACACACAAACACTTGCAATTACAGCGAATCTATCAGTCACAGTTAAGAAATATCTACTTATATGAACAAAATTACTCACAAGATTAATCTTATTCACTTTCATTTCAATTTATCGACAGATCCTTTACACAACGATTGTGCCACATCCTTCGGGTGTACCGAGTTGATATTCGCGGGGCGCGGAGTGTGGCAACGTCATACGTGCCAATCGTCATCTGCGCGAGAATGTACCCTGACGGAATAACTTGAATATTTAAATTTAATTGAAATATCTAATTATACAACTAATGAGACAACAAAGATCTAATTATACAACAAAGAGTATAATAAGATTTTTTTTTATCGTTGATTAAAACTTATAGGGTTGACTTTTAAAACATATAGGGTGCACTATGTTTCAGATTCCTCGTTCATATTCATTCAAAGTCGATATTATTTAATGGACGATAAATACCAATACTGTGTATTTTTTTTTAAATAAATAAATAAAAAAAGAAACAGTATATATATATTATAATTTTTTTATAATTTATAAATATTATAATTTTTTTCCAAGAGAAGTAACCATTCTTACTAAACTTATTTCATTGCCTTACGAAAACTACAAAAAAAAAACATATAAAAAAAAACCAAATCATTAAAAACACACCGTGACACCAAAATCTACATATTTATTAATAAAAAAATTAAATAAACGACACTATTTCGCACCAACACAAGCAAGCAGCACACGCACACACGCACAGCGGCGGGCATAAAAACAATTGCATAACCGTTAATTGCGCGTGACGTAACGCGCGTAGTTAGCGCACTCTACATAACGCCGTGTTGACAAATATTTCGGCAATCTTTAAATATTTACGCGGAACGCCACAAATCATAAGAATTATAAAAAAAAAATCCTTTTAGTACCAATTGTGGTATGCCATTGCATCGCTTAGTGGTCAGAGCGCCTGGACGGTTTCCCGGAGCGCAGGTTCGAGTCCCGCTACGTGAAAATTTTTATACGTTTTCTAAAAAATAAATATTTTTCTTTCCTACACAGAATTATAAATATAAACCATTACAACTATTGGGAATCTTTTTCTCTAGAAACTAATTACGATAGCGTCTAGTGTGAAGACACTGTGTTCTCAACTTTCTGCTCTAATTCAAAACACTATGAAGAGGAAGTTAATGCTGCATATTGTTTGTAAATTTGAAAAGTTGTGGGTACGATTCCCACTCGAGATAATGAAATATTTAATATTTTCAATTCTTCGCTCTGGTGTCGAGGTTACCACATCCTTGATTTCTGCCACACAACACGCAATTCCTCCAGAATTCGGGGAAATGTCTGAAATCTAGGCTTCCTCTGCTTACCTTGTTACACGCGGGATTCAGCGTGAAACGGCAGAGCAAATCCAAATTCATTTTCGACAGAGCAAATCCAAATTCATTGCCCCAAGTGGGAACCTACAGTCGCGTTTACAGGTGGACAGCATGTGCAGCACGACGGCCTTAATTTACGGAGAATAATAACAAAAACATTGCAAAAGAAAGCCTTGGATGCCTTTATGCTTATAGTAAGCTAATAAAGAACACCATTGTTTTACGAGATACAACAAATCGACTCAAGGCAATATTAAAAAGCAATTTAGCATTTCAAATGAGAGCATTTCATTGAAAGAGTATTAATAATGTATCAAGATCACCTTCATTTGTACTACTGAAAATAGGGCTTTTTAAACACGTCATTCCTTTCATATATGGATAACGCCGGTTCGTAACTTTAGTGAACCGGTGGTAAATTAATTGATATTTAAAAAAAAAGAAGTTTGTAACTTTTTTATTTTTGATTAAAATAATTTAACTTTGACTTTGTGTTATTACATGTATACTAGGAGGACTATGGAGGCGAGTCGTGGCGCGTGATAGACGTGCTACTGTAAACGCGACAGGTTGTGGGTTCGATTCCCACTCGGGGAATGAAATCTTTAATATTTTCATTGCCTTACTGTAGTAATGAGGTATAGCGTGACCTTGCGTTCCGCCATTCAACATGCAGTGCCTTTAGAATTTGGCAGAAAGTGAGGAACAGAAGTGTCTTATTGGGGACCGAGCGTCCATACACAAGTCCAGGTTCCCTGTGCCTACAGTGTTATGTGCGGGATACAACGTGAAGATAAAAAAAAACTTGTGTATTGAGGTTATGGAGTCAATCTTCACTCGGGAGAGGTAGTTAATTATTTATAATATGTAGTAGTACATAAAAAGAAATATATTTATTCTAATTCTTCCTTAGTGGTGAAACAAATGAGGATCCTATTTGAAAAGAATTTAAGTAAATATTATTAATTATTTTCTATTTAGATAACAGTCGTCCAGTCTTGAGGTTGTATTACACAATATATTAGAAAACGAAGATTACTAACGTTAAACAATCTGACCAAGGTCATTGTGTAATCTTTTATTTCGGTCAGAGAAAGTGTGCGGTCGCTATCGATACTGACGAAAAACGAATCTAAAGAGTTTTAGTAATTATGCCGCTCCGTACTTACGAGTTATATGTAATTAACAATTAAAAAACATAAAATGTTGAGGCCGTCGCGACGCAGTGGCACCAGTGTGTGATTTACGCCCAAAATTAATAACCTATCTCCAAGATCAATCTTAGATTGTTTCATATATCTATCCAATCTAGAGATTGGGTAGATATATGAAACAATCTAAGATTGACGTTGGAGATAGGTTATTAATATTGGGCGTTAGAGATTAATTACCATGTACACCAATATTTGTGATATTTGTTCTATAGTTAATGTGACGTTTTGTTTTAAAAATTTTGACGTTAGATATTTTATACATCTCCAACGTATTCTTTAAGTATCTATTTATATTAGTATATTTGTATATCATCAGCATATTTCTGAATTTAAGAATTTACCGATAACTAAATTTGTCTTAGAATAACCAGAAACTAATGAAACCAGAGACAATATTATAAAGTTTTCCAGAAATTGTTTATCGGAATTAAGCAAATAACTAATATGAAAAGAGAGGATCTCGTCCCCACAATTCTACAGTTGGGTCGCAAGCAGCGTTGCCAAACGTCCTGATTTTGGCAGGATATCCTCCTGATTTTATAGATATAGATTTGGATGTCCCGAGCAGGACAAGCATGGCTCTGCTTTTCGTGGATTACGAAATCGTGGCTTAATCTACAATGTCTACTAAAAACTACATTAATTTCAACATTCTTGTGTATAATGTGATACGTAGCTCACTTTAAGGTAAATATTAGCTTTGACAATCACAAAAGTAAACGTAGAGGCACCACGCGGTATTTATTGAACAAATCATTGTGGTTGATTGAACATACGCATATTATATTACGACTAACTTCTGCGTGCGACTTCGCCCACTTGACCGAATGGAAATAAAGAAGAGTTGTGTATGACACTCGATATATTCTGAGTGTCTGAGGGCCGGCACAGTGGTTATATCACCTAACGTGATTAACTTCACGTACCTATATGTATATAGCCTACAGCCTTTCTTGATAAATGAACTATTCTACACAAAAAGGTTTGAATCCAAATCAGTAGTTAGCGCGTTTAATCAAACAAACTCTTCAGCTTTATAATATTAGCATAGAAATACAGATATGCTTATTCATTGTTACATTACTCTTGATCCATGAGGTAAAAAACCGGCCAAGTGCGAGTCAGACTTGCATTCCGGGTTCCATACCATTAAAACGTCAAAGATGTCATGATTGTTGCATGGGAGCCCACTTAATATTTATTTTATTCTATTTGTTGTTAAAGCGGTAACAGAAATACATTATCTGTAAAAATTTTATCTGTCTAACTATATATAAATACAATCTGGTGACAGATAGACAGAAAGACAGACTCTTAATAATAGTATTACTTATATTAGTAATACATATATTTATTAAGAGCTACAGTTTTTCTATATTTTATTTTGACATAGGAATTTGTGCACATATTTCTTATACTTGGTATTTAGTAATTGTGGCCTCGTAAATATAATAGGTGGTACTAGTAAATATACTTGGATTGAGAGTAGCTTGTTTTTTACTTTTTGAGCAATATTCATAAAAAATGACAAGTATATCATTATTTTAAATATTTAGTGAAATATTTTTAAGTTCAGTTCAGGTTCATCCTATATACATATACGTAGTACGGAATTTAGTGTCAAGAAATACCCGTTCCGTTCTTAAAATATAAATAAAAAATTTTCTTTCTGTTCTTTTAGTCCAATGTCTGTTGTTGTCTTTTGAGTTAAATGGATGAACTCAATGCCGCACCTTTTTTTAAACAGCGAAAATATGAAAATGCATCTGTGTATATATAATTAAATATTATTTAAATGAATGTTGCGAGCGTTTCATCTAATGTAATTATACAAGGGAATGCTAACGAGTGCAATATTAAAGTACAATGTTAGTTCTGTTGTGTGAAGGCTGCAGAACTGCTTTCTATTTCACATTATATAACTAAACTTAATTAATTTAATGATAAAATGAGAAAATATTCGGTCATTATTAAAAGAAATCATATTTTGTTTCAACGTTTGTGAGCAAGAGGTATTTAAACTATTCAGACAATAATTTATTTTATATTTTAAAATAGATTTTTATTTGATAATTATTCGATGTCTATTGAATGTCATTGCTAAGCTTTGCTTAATTTTAGGGAACTTTTGATATTTTAAGGATTTATTTACAAAATAAAAATAATAATATTATTTTATTCTGTAGTTTCCGCTCATTTTAAGACTGTCTTTACCGATTACTATATTTATCTTAGAATAACCAGAATTTACTGTAATTTACTGTACTGGTACTTTACTATTTTCGCCGAGTTCTTTTAAAATAGACTTCGAAATCGTCTAAAAAATAAATCTTAACGGTCAAATTTGAATCTGTACTAAAGTTTTAAGAGGTCAATGGCATTTATGTATCGCTCTTACATGCCCAAAATATATAATGATATATTATATTTTTCGAAAAAAAAAAGTTTATAACAAAATACGATTACAATAGGATTTGTACCTGCGCCTTGTCTTCACCTTGTTTATTCCAGGGTCTTTCACTTACTAATCATAAAGCCGTCGTGTAAAATGAAACTATAACTTTTTTATGCTTATTAATATTATTATCTAATAATAAATTATATATTAACTAATTAATACTAAATCCTCGATTTCATATATATGCGGGAAAGCTCTACTAATTTTAAACTAGAACAAAATACAAAAGTTCTTAAACAGTATGGCTGTTTCATATTTTTTGTATTTTTTAATATTAAAAATTAAAGACAGCAGGGTACTACTAATTTTCGTTAGTTGTTGAATGGCGGAACTCAACACCGCGCTCTGTCTACCAGAGTAAACTAAAAATATTTTAATTATAATTATTTCTATGGCTGGGGATTGAAGCCACAACCATCACGCTTAAAGTGAGACGCTGTTTCATAGTTAAGGCCGCAGAACAGCGTGGCAAGGTCATACGACCACGACGGCTTCTAAAACCAAAATTTCGTAACTTTCCTTATTTTGCTTTACGCTGTAACCCACGCATAAAAGGGTAGGCAGTGGGAACCTAGGAACGCGGTTTGCCTCGTTACCAGAGCGAAGAAGTGCAAAATATTAAATATTTGATTGACTCGAGTGGGAATCGAACCCACAACGCTCTTGTGCTTTTGCGCCAATACAGGCCTCACAATTTATTAATAATAGCCATATTAAAACTACTGGACCGAAATGCCTTTGAACAAAGTACAACCTAGTGTTGTAATAATTGATGTTTTGCTGCGTCCGCCGCAGGTTAGAAAGCTTAAAAGCTGGGGCGAGCTTCGGTTGCGTTATGTAATAGTGAACCTATCTGTTTACATACATATATGTACTATGCAGCTATAGAAATTATATTTTTATCTAGGTTTTTTGTTGTTGATACAGTTGGATTTTAAAAAAAAAGAGATAAATAGAGTCCGCCTTTTTTTTCGGCTTCATGCTCTATCATGTAGCAGGATTGACAGAGGGATACTAATATCAAAACACTCCGTTATCCAATTTCTACAGAATTCTGGAGGCATTGTGTGTTGAGTGGCGGAACTGAGGAAATTAAAATATAAAAAAATCACTTCCTGACAACCTATAGTTCGATTTGGGAATCAGGGGTCTGCCGTGCTTACACGTTTGTGTGTCTGCGAAACGACTGGCCTCGTCTATTTTGAACCTAGTGTTAAGACACTCCATTCCCCACTTTCCGCCGAATTCTGGAGGCATTGCGTGCTGAGTGGCAGAATTCAACGCCGCGCTTTGCCTCGACATCAGAGCGAAGAAATGAAAGTATAAATGTAAATAAATATTTCACTTCCTCGAGTGGGGATCGAACCCACAGTCCACCAGTCGATTTTACGGTCACACTTTGTGCCTCTGCGTCACGACTGGCCTCTTTTTAAATTCTTTTTTATTCATATTTAATTTAGCAAATTAACAATATCTCTTTTTTTTTGTAGAAAGTTGGTTAATGAATGCAGTAAAAATTATATATATATATATATATATATATATATATATACAGGATGGAAGAGGCAGCGCTCCATTTACGGAAACAGCATATAGGGTAAAATATTTCAAATCTATACCTAAAGAAATTAATCAAGATGCCTCAACAGTTTGGACGTAGGATTTTTTTTCATTTCACGATTTTTATCCTTACCTGTATTTCGCGTGACGCGATTACGTATAGATCCCAATAACATAAACACTTACTACTACAAAAATATTACTAAAGGTTAAACGACTTTGAATTTTATCGCCAATACATACGACTCGATTTTGAAATGAGGCGTGTGCGGCGGTGTTCCTTTGATAGGTTTATGTGTGCGTGCGTCATCCTTACAAATGGCGTTTTGTTTTAAAATGTCAATTTTATTATTTATTTTGTTTGAAAAAAAAACTTTTTCATTTTTGAGAATTTATTTTTTTCTGAATTATATTAGGCTTTTATAGAGTAGTTAAAACTGTGGTTTCATTTAATGTGGTGCTGTCACTTCCACCCTGTATATTATAATATATATATGTTTTTTTTTTATTTCTCAAATTGTAATATTATTTTAGTAGGAAAAAAATTGTTCATACACACTTCATACTCAACACTCTTTTTCTAAAATGTTTAATATTTGAACATTTAATTAAAATGAAAGTAGAGCAATGTATTTAGGTATTTATAATCCATCCTTGGAATATAGTTGTAAATTACAGTTTTTATATATTAAAAACGGTAATAAAAATAATTTCACATAGAAGCCGGTGTGGCCTAGTACTGCGAAATTTGCCTGGAAACAGTTCTATCGGACGGATAGATGGTTCAATCATCATTCCGGAAACTTATTTACATTTACCAATTACTTTATTATGTTGTTAACTGCCGTAATATTTATTTAGGTATTGTGTATTGAGGGGCGGAACTCAATACCGCGCTTTGCCATGTTATCAGAATGAAGAGATGAAAATATTAAATATATAATTACGCCGAGCGCGAATCAAACCAACAACCATGGCGTTTACGTCACATCCTTGTGCAGTACGATGGCCTCTATCAATGTCCCATAAGCATCGCGTGTGCACTCAGATGCTGATGCTCTAATTGGTACGATTGTCTCGACATTTATAATAATAATGGAAAAATGTGAAAAATAGTTTTTAAGATTCCGTTCGTCTGTCTATTTGCCTGACTATCATCAGGCTGTATCTCAAGAACTGTGATACACTTACGTTAGCCAGTTGAAATTATGCCACTATATGTAACAAGAAATACTAGAAAAAAATTATAAAATAAATATTAAATAGGGCACCCATACAACAAACGTAATTTTTGGCTCGTTATAATAATGCATTTGGCCGGCTTTTTATTATAAATCTTTCTATATCTATATTATCATGAATAAGCTCTAAAACTTGAAGTTGTCTTAATATATGAGACCAAGCGCGTATCTATTAAGTAATTCTTATTTTTACCAAGTATTATGATTGTTAGACACGCTGTGAAAGGAAAGGCAGTTACTCAATTTTCTTATGAAATTATATGTACAGATAACGATCGCGTATACAGATAATTAAATTAAATATAGATTTGGTCATTCTTTTAAGCTGTAGTTACAATAAAGATTATTTTAATTGATAAAAGTAAAAGTATTTTTCTACTACATATATGTATGACTGTGCGGTTTTTTTTTATTTTACAAAGAAAGTTTATATTTATAAGAGAAATTTTTATAGCCGAATAATTCATAATGAATGACTTATAAACGTTGTTTCGTTATTATATAATATCAATGGACGCGTGAGTAATGTCTGGTAAGATTGACGAAATGTTTATTCAAAAAATATTTCTTTTAATTTTTTTAAATATTTATTTAAGAAACATTGACTTACTTTTCAAAGCCCAAAGTGTTCTTTCCTTCAAGCCATCTACGTAGTCCTGCAGGTCCTCCCTACATTGCCCCTCTACAGCCAGTCGTAGCTCATTCCACTGGTCCACAAGAATCTGAGCATCCATAATTCTCAACATGCTTTCTAGTCCCATTAGATGAGATTCATTCGATATCTTCATTTGTATTCTAGTTTCGTTCACAGTATTTCGTATAGTATCGCTCAGTTTCCCCAAAACATCTTTTGGCGTCGTTTTCTCAATCCTCGCACTCTTGATAATGTGCTGAACATTGTGTGATTTCTCCGTCGTGGACACTTTCTTCTCCGTCTCTACGTCGCCGAAAACTTCAGCGAATGTGAGACCGTCGTCGTCCGCGAATAAGTCGAAAGAATCTTCTGTCGTCAACTTTTCGTGTTTGCTCGTATTGGGTGGCGGTATCAGGGAACCTATTAAGTCTGATGACAGATCGTCATCCAACCCGCCTTTGGAAGAAGCTTTTTTAATATTCTGAAAAGCATCAATCAAGGCGCTTCTTAGTTTTTCCTCCCTAGCAGTCTCTTTATCACTAGCGTCGGCTAGAGTATACGCACTGATAACCAAAATAATAATCACTATACGAGACATTTTAATTTTTTTTATCACTAACACATGCCTATATAGTATATTGGAATAGCAAGTATTTCTCTCACAGGGAGGCGTGCGCGCGCGGCATACTCGAAGCTCGCACTGAACGGGCGGTGGCAGTATTTGTGTGACATAACGTTAAACACTTTCACTGTCGACGTCGGCGTCCGCGCAGGTTGCTCCTTGCAGGGCGACCGCCGCTTGGTCCACTTCTTTTGAATAATTAGCATATTCATTTTGAAGGATCTTAATAACAATATTTTGACTTTTATGCATTTGTATTTATTAATTTATTTCTTTACTTTGATTTCACTTGGAGATATTACATACGCGTGACGATGTCTTAGTTGGTGTAACTAGATTAAAGGTCACACAAAGGACAAAAAAATCACATTTTTTTTCGAGTTGCAATGAAACCGCGTTGCATTTACTCTTATTTACATAACTCTCTTTTTATAAAGTATCTTAAACTACGAATAATAAAAGGAAAGCCATGTAAAAAGCATTATTACTTCCCGGTTACATGTATGAAGAGGTTGACAGTGGACGAGGCGAAATTGGGATGAAGGGACCGGCTTGACGCTCTGTTATCTGTCACTAGCAATAAAAAAACATAGTTGCAATAAAATATATTTAACTTACTACAATAATTTTTCAAAATTATATAATTTTCTTTAATCAGCTTTACGCTGTATTCCGTACATAGCAGGGTAAGGAGAGGGAACCTAGTGTTAAGACACTTCGTTCCCCCCTTCTTGCCGAATTTTTGGACATAGCTCAATGCCGCGCTTTGCTACGGCACCAGAGCGAACGAAATGGAAATATTAAATATTCCATTTCCTCGAGTAGGAAACAACCTACGTTTCCAGTCCTACCTTGTGGCTCTGCGCCACGACTGGCCTAAAAGTTATATAATTTTCTCTGTTATCTTTTAAAAGCGGAATAAATTTAAAAACTTTTTTCTCATGTTTTTACAATTTTCAATGACACATATAAACAATCCGTGGATGAGATGATTTTCCCACAACCGACTCGTACATTTCGCGTAAGTTTATGGATAATATCTGATATTGTTCGCTCTTGTGCTGTGTGTGAATTTCGTTTTCTATTTTACTTTCGTTTATTCTTTATAAGATTAGATAGCATAGGATTCTCGAAGCCAGTCGTGGCGCAGGGGCACAAGTGTGAGGCTGTAAACCTGACAAATTTTGGGTTCGACCCCCACTCGAGGAAATTAATTAAATATTTAATATTTTCACTTCCTGGTAGCGAAACAAAGTGTGGCGTTGAGTTCCGCCACTCAATGCGCAATGCCTCCAGAATTTAGTGGAAAACAGGAAACGGAAGTGTCTCAATGGAAACAGAATGCCTTAACACTGGGTTCTCGTTGTCCACCCTGTTATGTGCAGGACACAGCGTGAAGCTAAAAAACTTGAAAGGTAATTGTAAATTTTTATAATAGGCGGCCATTTGTACGTTATGGTATTATTTGGGGATATTTTCATGCTTTTTATGTGACCTTCATGTAGTATCATCGATACTGTGTTCTCAAGGAATTTAGACCAGCTAAATAAAAAGAAAAAAACGAACCCTTCTCAAAACCTGTTTATCTTGATGAGTTTACCGGTGACATATAACAATTTAAGGTCTGGAGCATACGATGTGAAATTTTAAGAGATCAGCTAGACTACGATAAATACGGTAACGACGCCTGAGCAAAATTTTCTTAAATATCGATGAGAAGTATTGTGGAGATTAAATAAAAAATGGCCGGAACAAAGCAGTCATCTCTTCCACCATAGCGTTACTGTCCTCATCCTAGTACCGAGTCCCTTAGACCCTACCCTACCCTATGAGACTATTTAACTATTAATATATAAAAATTTAATTATAATTAAATAATCTGTATATGTAAAAATATCCCTGATAAGTGATAGGTACATAAGAACTCGTTTAGGCAGTATTTAGCGTTATATTTAACCTTAGATTAAATATTTGAAATTTAAAAAATATATTATGTTGGATTTACATAAAAAACATGTGAGTGCAATTTTTAACCAAAACCAAATTTCCGTAAATTTAATCAAAGGTGATTGCGGCACGATTCTTCTAGGCAACCCTAATATAGATTAGATTAGGTTTGCTTTATTTTACTATCAGGTATCATTCTTAAACATAAGTTACATTCATTATTTTACATAAAGTAAAACGTACTTTGATATTGTTAAACAAAAATAATTAATAAAGGATTTTATAATTTTGAAGTCGGTGTGGAGCTAATGCTACAACAACCTTACTACAATATCGAATTACTAAGCCTGTTTGTTTTACTTGACACTGACTTCAAAATTATAAAATCTTTTTTTAATTATTTTTGTTTAACAAAATCAAAATCAAAGTACGTTTTACTTTATATAAAATATTTTTTAAATTTTATACTTAGTTGTTTTAAGTCGGTTTTTATTTATTTAAAAATAGTTTATTTTACAATTTTAAGTGACCTAAAAAGGATGCTTCTTAAACATATGTAAAACTTAAATTTTAATTAGGTAATATTTTTGTGTATACTAAGAAATTGGCATATTGTCAAGAAAACACATAAAAAATATTCGGGCGAATTGGAAACTTCTCCCTTTTTTGAAGTTGATTGAAATAAATGAATTATATTTTTTACCAAAAAAGAAACAAACTTGTTCAATTTCAACCGGATCCCATAATCAGAACCTAACCAAACTTTCACCAAATTATCCTTGAAGTGTATCCTTTCAAATAAAAAAGAATAATCGGAATCAGTTGGCGTGATATTGAGTTATTCATCCATTTATCGCGCACATGTGTACTTAATACAAATTTAAGACTTATGTGATTTTCTCATAGATACCATTGTCAGAAATGAACCAAAAAAAAATGGGACCATACGGTATACACTAGCTTTCAAATACAAAAAAACATCATCGAAATCGGTTCACCCAGTCAAAAGTTCTGAGTCAATTAAAAAAAACAGATAAAACAAAGTGATAAGATGATAAAATAAAGCAAAAATATATCATATCAATGTAAAATTTAATAACTTCATTATAATTTTGCCAAATTTAAATCTGCACAAAAACACAAAGTGCTTATAAAAAGAATGAACGTTCTCAGAGCGCACAAAGGGAATGCACACTGTTACATAAAACCTTACACAATCGTTATATAGGGTGTGTATGCTTTAATTGTTGCTCCCGTCGTTACGAAACCATTGTTTCGGTTTACTACACTTTCTGATATATTTAGCACTAGTTCAAGCACCAGAGTACGTCTTTACTTTTGACCAACTTCTTTAAAAGGAAGAGGCTGTATTTCTATTATAATAATATATTATCAAAGCAATTGTATTTTGTTTTTGTTTTTTAAGGTCTTGTGTTTTTTAATAATTTTGTCAATTTTCATAGCATACATACCTTTTTTCATGAGAAAATCACATAAATCTTAAATTTATATAAATATGTGCTCGATAAATAGACGAATCTCAATATCACACCAACCCATTACGAGGATTCTTTTTTATTGAAAAGCAAAGGTTAAAAAAGGGTAGTTTGATGAGAATTTTGTCAGGATCTGATTATGGGATCCGGTTAAAGTCGGTTTTTTATTATTGTTATCTATTACTGTTTTTGTATTTAGAATATAAATGCAGTGAATTTTGGGAAAAAATTTGAATTGAAAACTTAGTTAAGTTATTTGGTAAAATAAGATAAAATAAATATAGCCTGTACTAATCATTGCTTTTTTTCATATAATCTAAGGCCAGTCGTGGCGTGAGGGCACAAAATGTGACAAAATGTGACGCGACAGGTTGTAGGTTCGGTTCCCACTCGACTTCTGTGTGCGGGATACAGAGTAAAGCTGAAAAAAATAGGGTATGTATATTTACATATAAATATACCATAGCGCTATCACTATCAAGATTAAAAAAATAAAAAAAATATATACATTTTATAAGTATTTCATTTCTTCGAGTGGGAATTGAAACCAAAACCATCGCTTTTATTGGAAGACAATGTCCTACTATGTCATGAATAGAGACCGGACTACACGCGTTTTTCAACAATTTTTTTACAACACGCTATATCTCGCATATAGCGGGGTGGGTAAGGGGGAACCTGGGAACCTAATGTCTATCACTTCGTTCATTTTAAGACATTTCCTTTGCCGACTTTCCACTGAATCCCGGAGGCATTGTTGAGTGGCGGGAATCGACGCCACGTATTACCTGTTTATCAGAGCGAGCCAAGTTCTATGTTCATTCGGTATATAATTCAAGGTCAATATTTGTTACCACAATTTATACTGGACGTACACGGTATTTGGGAATCGAACTTACAACCAGTCGCGTTTCAGTCACATCCCTAAGGCCAATCGTGGCGTAAGATCATGTTATAAAAATTTGTCTTGTTAATTGACTTAAAAATGATCTCTATATGAACTGACTTATTTTTAAAAGTAAAATTCAATAATTTTACTTAAGAAAATAAGCAGTGATACAAGATAAATAGTGACGTCAATACGTCTTTATTCATCTTGTGGCGGTTGAACCTGTTACTTTCTTTACTCATTCATTTTTCAGCTTCACGCTGTCCCGCACACAGCAGGATAGGCAGAGGAAACCTAAAGTTAAGATACTCCGTTCCTCATTTTCCGCCGAATTCTGGAGGCATTGCGTGTTGAGTGGCGGAACTCAGAGCGAAGAAATGGAAATATAAGTTTTAATAAATATTTCAATTCCTCGAGTGGGGATCGAACCCACAAGCAGTCGGCTTACAGTCACACTTTGTGCCCTGCACCACGACTGGCGCCATTATTTTTTTCTTTTTCGTTTTAAGTTCAACTCTGACCATGCCAAATATTTAAAGTTAGTCGTCACATAGCACATAAATTATTACAGTACAATATGATATTGTTCTCAATCAAAATCTAAATAGTAATTATAAACTGACAAAATAACATAATAATTATTTATTCACATTTGAGAATCGCCAAGATAGATAAAAATTATAATATTGTAAGTCCTTCAGGAAGCTAGCATCGAGTTGGAAGGTAGTTCTGCTAAGAATAGTCGGCAAGAAACTTTACTAATAATTAATCCTATAACTATAATACAGAATGAAGATGATTTTTGTTCGTATAGCTATAATAAATAGGAAAAAAATCAGCGTCACGCTCCAATGTAACGCCCTCAGATAGCAGGGTAGGCAGAGAGTGTTATGACACTCCGCTCCCCATTTTCCATTGCGTGTTAGCGGAACTCAACGACGAGCTGTGCCTCAATACCAGAGCGAAGAAATTAAAATATTTAATATCACATTTTACTCGAGTGGAGATCTAATCTACCTGTCGTTTAGTCATGCTTGTGTCACTGCGCCACGACTGGCCCCAATGTAGTAGTAGTATATAAGGCATTATATAGTAAAAAATGTATATATTATACAAGTAACACATATCATATTCTGTTGTATAACGAACAAATAGTAAAAGATATACATACGTAAATAAATCAAGGAAGTGCACGAAGTACTCCATCATCGGTAAAAGATGCCATCAAGCGTGTAGTCTAATATTATTACACAATATGACACATTCGCCTATTATGTATGTGGTCGCGGCGCCTCGAGCGTTCAACGAGTGAGAATACAGTTCCTGTTTAGTAATTTCTATGTTGGTCAAAGTGGGTATTTTTTATTTTGTAAGTCTGTGACCTTGCGTTTTTGGAAATTAAAAATAATCATATAAAAATTAGAAATAGAGTGGATGTTTTTCAAGAGGCATTAAAATTTTTATGTGTTTTAAAGAAAAATAGAATAGCTTCTCGCTATATCTCGCATATAACACGGTAGATGGGAAGAATGTAATGTTAAGACACTCCGTTTCCTTCGCATCTCCCAAATTTCGTGACATTGCGTTATGGGTGGTGAAACTTAATAGTGCGTTACGTCTTATTTACAAATCATAATTAAACCATTTTTTCTCTCAAGTAGAAACCGAATCCACATCCAGCATTTACAGCATAAATACACTGTACCGCTGCGTCATGACGCGATGGCCTAATCATAATAAGTAAAAGTTTATAACATTGAGAGCCAGTGTTCTTTTCTCAGTATCTCGCTATATCCTTCATATAAGAGCGCAGGCAGAGATAATATGATGTCAAGACAATACATTCTTCGCTTTCCACTCGAGACATTACGTGTTGAGTACCAAAACTCAACGCCGCATCTTGTCTTATGACCTTGCATTTTGTAAAGTAAAAGGAGTGACACAGCATTTCATTGTTTACTTTTCTTTTAGTAATATTCTATTATAAGTAGTGTTTTAAAATGTTTGCCAATTATGGTGAGAGCAAGTATCTTTTCATCATCATCTCACCATCACCATCATCATCATCATCTCATCATCATCTAAGGTGCTACAGCCGCGGGTGAGCCTTGATCCGGACCAAGATTGTAATAAAAACAATGTTATCTGTTGGTTTTCCTTTAATTATCAATTAGTTACTGTCCATAGAAATGATAATAAAATATTGCAACTATTTTCATTTTTCCGATCTAATAGGACAAAGTGCGATGTTCAGTTCCGTCACTCATTACGTAATTCAGGGGAAAAAAATCGAAAATGAAATGACTTTTCATAATAATTTCATACTTATGATATAATTAAACATACAATTGTGTAGATATTTAAGGTATAGTAACAGAGTATAGTAATTTTTGGGCTTAGTTTAGTTTATTTGAGGCTGTCGTAGTGCAGAGTCACAAGCTTGTGTGTGTATTACGACGGGTGTGGATTCAATTTACACTCGGGAGAATAAAATGTTTAATATGTTCATTTTCTCGAAAATTCAGCTGAAGATAGGAAACAAAAGTGTCATAATGATGAATAGAGTGTCTTAACATTAGGTTCCCAGGTTCCCTCTTACTACTGTTAAATGCGGACAGCGTTCAACATAAATAAAGCTTATTTTAGCATCACAGCTTGCAGTTAGCAGAACGTCACCAAAAACGAAATGCCGTATTCCAGTGGGAAAGATTGATAAATAATAAGATAAATGTGATATTCATTTCAGTTGTAAGCAAAAAATTAAGTAAGTGATAGCTACTTATTATTTCTATTGTTATTATTTCTTTATCTCTCTGTAAAATAGACGCCTATTAATTTCTACCGCGTTTTTATTAGTTTTGTCGATGTCTATATAGACAGACATGACAGACAGCTGCTATCAATCATTGTAAGAAAATCTTGCAACGCTATTTTGACCCACTTCCAGCTTCACTGTGCTTAAAAATTGATACAGTAGTATTACAGCATAAACCTGATGCTTTCGAAAACAAAAGAAACCAGAAATCCAGAAAGACCAGGGACATCAAAACGGTTTATTTTTTCAATTAAAAAATCTGAAAAAAATTTTACAATCAACATCGCATAATATTCAGTTCAGTACTTAATTTATGGGCGCACAATATTAAAACACACTTTTTGACATAA
Source organism: Heliconius erato x Heliconius himera (assembly GCA_013421005.1). Classification (NCBI taxonomy): domain Eukaryota; kingdom Metazoa; phylum Arthropoda; class Insecta; order Lepidoptera; family Nymphalidae; genus Heliconius; species Heliconius erato x Heliconius himera. The sequence goes on along the minus strand of JAATLQ010035874.1, from coordinate 10,755 downwards.
AAAAACTACATTCAAAAACGGTATCTAAGTATTCGGATTAAATATTTACTTATCTCTCATAAAACGCTACAGTAAGCATAGTTAAAATATGAATTTATTAAATCATTTTCCTCGTTACAACGTAACGATTCGAATATTTGTTGTTGGAAAGTCCTGAACGTTGCGTGATCATAAAAAAAATACTTTCGTTTAACTAGGTTCAAAACCTACTTTTAAATGCCGTTTATGCAAGTGGCCTCTTCGTAATGGTTTTAGGTCAAAAAATTACACAAAACTTGGAGTAAAATTACCGGTTTTCGGTAAAGAAACCAACTTTACAGAAAAACTTTACGGAAAATCGGACATTAATTTTACGAGAAAAAGTCGCAAGAAAAATTGCCTACTTTAAGGAATTGAATAGATTTATTATTATTGAATTATTTTGTATATTATTTTGTATAATACAACAGTCCAGTTGTGGTGCAGGGGTACCAGTGTGTGATTGTAAACGTGACTGATTGCGGGTTCGATCCCCACTCGAGGAAATGAAATATTTACTTAAATTTATATTGTCATTTCTTTGCTCTGGAGGCAAAGCGCGGCGGTGAACTTCGCCATTCAATACGCAATGCTGCCAGAATTCGGCGGAAAGTGGGGAATCGAGTGTCTTAGGTTACATCCACCTACCCTGCTGTGTCCGGAATACAGCGTGAAGCTGATAATAATAAAAAGATAATTAAAAATTACAATTTTTCTATAAATTCTTCATTTTATTCTTTCTACCTACATAACAATGAGTCATATTTTGTCTTGCATGCCTAGATTTATTAAATATTTTTTTTCTATCTTCACACAGTATTCCACACATTATATTATATTCACTAACGTTTAGTTTTTTGCTCTTGTAACTATACTGAAGAAAGTAAAATCTTTTTGCGCTGAAGGGGATACGATATATGTTGAATGAACTCCGAAACTCAATTTATTAACATTTCAATAATAATACTATGTTTTTATATATATTTATAAATTTGTAATGTCGATAAATTATATGCTATTAAACATACAAATGGATACCAATGTAACTCGTAACAGACAAAACTTGCGAAAGTGCACAAATCGCTGCGTCACCGTGATTATACAAGAATATGTAGAAAGTTACCTCAATATATAATATTTATTATATTTACAAAATCATGACTTTGACCTAAAATAATGACCCTAACATTTGCCCTAACAGGATTTTAATTTTTTTTTTTAGATTTAAGTAGATCATTAAAAATAGTGCTTTGCATGTTGTGATGTATGAAGGTAAGAGTCGGATAAAAGTATTTTCATTAAAGATTTATTTATTTTAATTTATAAGAAGCAGAATTTTAATAGAGTCCAGTCGTAGTAAAGTAAACGTGTTGAGGGTCCGATTTGGGAATCGAGTGGATTCGAGAAAATTTAATATTTAGTACTATTTTAGTTAGTACTTAGTTGAGACATAGCGCGCTGTTGAGTTCCGCCACTCAATATGTAATGCCTCCAGAAGTCGTCGAAAAGTGCCAAAGAAATATATTTAATACTAGGTTCCGTCTGCCTATCTGTGGAATACAGCGTGAGGCGTTGGCGTGCCTGGAGCTAGTTGGAAAATATATTATGTTTTTATTGCAACTTTGTATTATATTTAAATCATTCTGACATTAGGAATAAGATAAACCAATTTGGAATAAAACTTGTTTTAAGCGTGTCTCTACACGGCATCGTGTCTTTATAATGTTATTTTTGTAAAAAAAATATCTAAAGAAACAATATTTTGCATTTTTGTTACACCTTTTTTTAAAAGTAGCCAGGCACATGTTGCAGCTACAAAAGCCTTGACATCAAATCTAGGACATTGGATAACCAAAAAAGTTTTAGTATTATACAATATGAATAATCATATGTGTTTGTGTAGCAACAACACCATTTCATGTGTGATGTAAATAATTTATTAGTGTTGAAATAATTAGAATTAAAAAATAATTAGGTTAAGGTATTTGTTACAGTTTTGCTATTTAAATCAGTGAAAATTCACTAGATTTATCGCACTTATTTAATATTGCTCCCTGGAGGAACTTAGAGTAAGCAGACTGCGACAGAAATATTCAATATAAATATTATCATAGTATGTGAAGTCGCAGACCGTCAGAGTAGTACTAGCTGCACTCATATTAAAATATATTTTTTTTTTATTTTTCGTCACATTTTTCGGGATAGGCAGAGAGAAACTTTTTATTTATCACTTTGTTTTCTACAAATACATTATACGAGGTTAAGTTTCGCTGTCTCAAGAACTGGAAATTTTCTACTTTGTTCTATATGTCAGTTCCTCATTCTCAGAGGAAATTGAGCCCATAATTGCCGTTTTTACAATCAAAGCTGTGCCGCTGCACTGTGAGGACTTTATATTACATATATTCTTTCTGTGTCTATTATAAAATGTAAAAAATGCATAAAGATAAAATAAAAAATGTTAATTTAATAAACAAGTCACGTATCTCGAAAGTCTACAAAAATAGCATTTCTTCAATGGACGCTTGTTTAGTTTTTCTTTTATTAGACTCTGAGCATGAGATGAATAATAATTGTATTGAGAATTAAATTTCTTGGATTTAAGTGATTCAAGGTCATCCTTTCTAGTCTTAAAACGACTGGACCATCTTTTTTCATTTCATGCACATATTTGACTTTCTAAAACTCCGAAAGAAACTTATTTTGTTAAACATACGCATTTTACATAACCCAGTTACCTTAATTTTTTTCCTGTACAACTGTTAAAACTTATTAATATTGATAAGTGAAAGGAATTCTATTATATACAATAAAGGCTGCTAATTCAAATTTTAAATAAATATTGAAAATAATGGATTTTTTACTAAGTCATGAATCAATAATTTTGATTTACCTGATACATTCCAGTTTTAACTATAAAAAAATCTTAAAATAAGATTTTTAACTATAAATAATATAATTCAAATTGAGTTTTTAATTAAAACATATTTACAATTTTTTTTAGGTCAATAAGGTCTATTACTACTACTATAAGCGTCAATATATTTCTTTGACAGTTAACGCTTGACAGATGTCAAACGTCATAAATATTAAATTTATATTTCGCGCGGGCATTCGTTCTATTTACACGACTCGAAAATTAAAAGTTATTTTTCTTAATTTCTTATATATATGTATTATTAATATTGTGCTTCCTTTCAGTTTATTTGTTAAGCATTGTGTACATTTCTTTTACAAGTATCTTGTTGGTACTTTGTGATATACAAGAAATCTCTGTTCTAGTATTGATTTTTCTCCACCTTAAGTTGGTAAGTTAGAGTTTGCCGTATTTTTAATAAATTAATGCTTGGACACTTGATTTATAATTCAATTTTATCCTATAATTAAGTAAAATAGTTAAATCTTTAAATAAATTTCTTTTTTGTAGATTAAATGGCAAAACAAATTGCGGACGTCCAAATTCATGCAGCTGATACAAGAGACTTAGATGATGAAAATTTGGATATCAGTGCAGATCTTATAGACGATGGCTTATATTTAGGTAGAGTTTGCGTAACTGTTTAGTTAATATTGTTATTATTAATATTTTGATTTTCAAATTTAAACAATTATTTAAAAAAAAAAATAACAGGATTTTTGATTTCTGTTTGCTTTCATTGTTAATTTTATAAACAATCTTTGATTTTAGGTAACTTAGCTTGTGCAAGAGACTGTAAAACTTTGGAACAACTGAAAGTAACACACATCCTTACAATAGATTTGGTGCCACTGTCAAGAAGTATACTGGATAGAACAAATCTTACATTCAAATTTATGAAATGTAAGTCAAATTGCTTTTATAAAGAAAATGAGGCTGTTATGGTGCAACAATACAGCATTTGATTATAAACTTTATGGTGTAGGTCTCCACGTGGGTGAATGATTTTAGAAATTATTTTGGTAGATGAAGTGAGATTGCCAAAGAGACATTTTAGATTGGTTTATGGGGAATATAGTAAGATTCCCTCTTTACACTAAGATTCCCTCTACTTTTCTTGCTATGTGGGAAAGAGTGCAGCTCCTTTTATTGAGTTTCATTTTCAAAGGGTAGAAAAGACCTTATAAAAATTAAATTATTTTTATTTAAGATCCTTAAAAGAATTATTGCTAAGACTGCTATCGATTGGTCTATCTGCTACTTACCAGGCTGTATCTCATCAACTGTGATAGTTGATATTTTACAGATGATGTATTTCTGTTGCTACTATATCAACAAATACTACTAAATTGAATTATATAAATATTTAAGGGATTTGACTTTTCTTGATGATTATATGGAACTTTTGTCCGACTTGCACTTGGCTGTTTTTTTTTTAATCATTGTCTCATTCTTAAATCACACTTTCTCTTCCAGTGTAGTGCTGTAAATCTTAAATGCTTATCTTATATCTTAATTACCTGAATAAGAATCAAACATAGCATCTAAGTTCACACTTTTGAACTGTACAACAATAGTATTGGCCAGGCCATGGTATGGTAGTCGCAGAGAACCTGGGACTCACTAGGTAAAAATAGTTAAGGCAGTCTATTCCTGTTAAATACTGTCCCATTCCTCACTTTCCGCCAAATTATCATTATATATTGAGTGGTAGAACTCAACACCACACTTTGCCTTGTTTTTTTTTTATGGAAAAGACAAGGCAAACGAAGGTTTGGGTCACCTGATGGTAAGTGATTACCGCCGCCCACGACCTCATGCAACAGGAGCTACAGGTGCGTTGCCGTCCTTTAAGGTGGGTTGGGCGCCGGAGCCCTGCATTTCCTGATGCGAAACACAGTGACATAAAGCTACTAAGTAGTAGCTTTATGTCACTGCGTTTCCACACCGGCTTTAGATGCCGGGGGTGGTAATGATCCGGTCGAGTCTGTTCATGCGTGTTGCCATTGCTGGCGACGCGACTCTACCACACGTACTTTAGTCGCCTCTTACGACATCACCAGTACCAGGATGATCCTATTCTAGGCCGGGATCACACGGCAAAGACCATTGTTACCAGTGAGGAGAAGAAATTATTCAAATTTTTCATTCTGTGGTGTAGGAATCAAACCCAAAACTGTCATATTCACTGTCACATGCTTATACAATACAATAACCTCTATCAATGATGGCCTCAAGGATTTTTTAAAATTTGTTTTTTTTTATTTTCAGTGGCAGATGTACCCAAAGAGGATTTAATCAGTCACTTACCAGAGTGCAATGGATTTATCAAAGAGGCCATTGCCAATGGAGGAACTGTTCTTGTACACTGGTCAAAAAATAATTCTTTTTTGGTTTTAAAAAATATATCCTTACATACACTTTTGAAAATGTTACGGAAGAAGCATAACATTTTATATTTTTTTTATACTTTGGGGAATTGTTTAATTTTAATAGGACAAAATAAACATATTTTTTTTATATTTTAATCAGTATCAAAAAAAAATATAATACAAGAAAATTGTACAAAGAAATTACAATAGCAAATTTGCATATAAATTATTACTTACATAAAAATAAGTTTAACTTACATAAAAGTAATTTTTGAAATGTATAACTATTTCATTTTAAAAGCAACAAATTAAACTTTATTTATTAATTTAGACATACAACAGTTGTTATATTATTACATGCACAAAATTTATACAAAAAACGAATAAATCATTAAATATATAACATTCTAAGATCCTACATTAAGTACTTTGGTGACTGTTTTTATGCTGAACTTACTTACTAACCAATATATTATACATATACTATACAAGCACCCCAGTATTTGTATAAAGTCTAAATTATATTAGATGAGGTGCAGGCATAAATAAGCTCATTTCATCAGATACTGAAATCTGATCATAAACACTGCGATTGTGGGTTTGAATACTATTTGAGGTAGTGATATATTTTCATTTCCTTGCTCTAGTAGAAAGACAAAGCTATGCGTTGAGTCGTTTAATGTGTAATATCTCAAAATTAAGTTAGTAGGACTTAATTTTCGAGATATTACACATTGAACTTAACTCCATCTCCTAAGCTATTCTGCTATATGCGGGATACAGCATGTAGTTATTTCATATAAGTATTTCTTCTTTCAGTTATTTTGGTGTATCCCGATCAGCAGCTGTTGTAATAGCGTATATAATGGAGAAATACAGTCTTTGCTACGAGGATGCGTTTCTACTTGTGAAAACTAAAAGACGTTTTATAGGACCTAACATAGGTTTTGTGGCACAACTCAAGTTGTTTGGCCATATGGGGTATGGGATCAATAAAGATGACCCTAGGTATAAACAGTTCAGATTGAAAATGGCTGGACAGAAGTTGAAACAAGGTGAATTTATAGTTCCTTAACTTTAAAATATTATTATTTCTTATAATTATATTATTAGAAAAGACTAATTGATGTAAAATAAGTAACATTCACTATTATATGATATATGTTATAATATTTTAATACTTGGTAAATTTTGATCACACATTCCCAAATGCAACAATCCTCTTTGGTGATCATGTCTGCCTCAAAAAATATTCTCCAAGTTCTTTTTTTAAGATAAATTTAACCCCTTTAATAAATAAAAAGCAATCACTCACTTCAATATAATATTTACGTCGTTGCCATTGCAAATATTAAGAGCCAGTTTCACCACTGGCTGATAAAGTCCAGGACAGCCGTATCTGCCAGATTGCTATAATTTTTGGTTTCACAAGTCTCGTATAGCAATATCTAGTAGTTACACATTTGACACATGTATTTCATTTTTACATACTTATTTGTAATTTAAAAATGTAACAAATATAAGAAATAGTAATTTTGTATTTTCATCCTCTGTCTGTTAGTATAGTTATTAGATTACTATCTGAAACTTTATTTGTAGTTGGTGAAACTGGCCCTAAAAATATATATATGACGACGACCTCGTCGTGGCCCAGGGGCACAAGAGTATGACTGTGACGTGACGGTTGTGGGTTTCAGCTCCACTCTAGTAAATAAATTATTAGTTATTTTTTTTTTCATTTCTTCGTTCTGGCCCCAGGGCAAAAGCCCAGCGATGAGTTTCGCCACTCAACATTCTTTCCGCCGAATTTCTCAGTGGGGAAAGTGGGGAACGAAGTGTCTTAACACTAGGATCCCTCTGCCTACTCTACTGTGTGCAGTATATAGCGGGAAGCTGATAAAAAATGTTTTTATTCTAGTCAAAATCCTGCCCCAGTTATTCGCCGATCTAATCAAACCGGATCCAGGTCTCATAAGAGAGCGGCCAGACCCAATAGTCTACAGATGCAAGAAATGTCGCAGAATTGTCGCTAGTCAAAGTAACATTATACCACACTTGCCCAAAGAAATTAAAGTAGAACTGGCCAAGAAGAATCTTAGACCACCACCAAGCAAACTCACGGGGTTAAACTGCGCAGAGAATGGGCAGTTGTTGATTGAGAAGTTGAAAAGTTTGGCCTGCCAAATTATGGACGGTATTGAACAGGATGTAGGGGAAAGCAGTCCTGGGAAGAGTGAGAATAGTTTGGAGTGTGATGAAGGGTCTAGTCAGGTGTTGTATTTTTTTTTCTTAATTTTTAAATAATGTTTAAAATTTGAACGTAACGAGATTTGAAGGGACACCTCAAGCCTCAAGTTCACTCTTATCAAGCTACGTCAATTAATTAACCAATTAGTTTTCTAACTTTTCGATTGTTTAACTTTCTACTTTGTAAAGAATTTTGTATTTAATTTGCAAAATTCAATGTGAAGCCAAAAAACGTTTATTTATTTTTTTTACAATTAACAAAACAGAAACAAAACATTGCTCTCACAAATAAAAATATTATTTAACTTTTTTTATTCCAGATCCAAGATGGCTACAGCGAAACCAATCTAGTAGACAGTAGTGTGGCCCGAGCGGACGCCCCCAACGCCTGCCGCCTCATGTACTTCATAGAGCCCATGGCGTGGATGAGGGATGTGAACACGTTGCCGCAGGGCAAGCTGAACTGCCCCAAGTGCGCCAATAAAATAGGGAGCTTCAGTTGGGTTATGGGTATGTTGAAATATTTATGGGTTCTAGAATTTTTTATATGGAAACTGGGACGGGAGCTCGTAAAAATTGGGCTACATTATCTAATGAGGTGTTTTGGTTATGTTGAACCTAAAAATAGTTTATTGGGTATGTTGCTATTTTTTATTCTTTTCTTATCATTCCTAGTGTGTATATAACAATTCATAGAGCCCAGATCCTGTAGTGTCCATTTAGTTCGAGATGGTTTCTGGTGAGATTATGTAGGTAGGATCGGTTTCACCGCTGAGTATCTCTCATTCGTGAAGCACCTACCTCACAGGCTGTCACATACATGCATAATATTTATTGATATTGGTTTTTTCTGAGGATCCTGACGTCTTCTACTTCATAAAGCTTGTTGCTTTGCTAGTTTCACATGGGTTATGGGTGCTGTTGCAATATTTATAGTTTCGATTCGTTTTTGTATAAAAACTTTGTAAAGCTTTTGATGAAAAAAAAAATTGAATCATATAAAAAAATGTAAATTTAGTTTCTATAGTAAATACATTAATAAAATATCTAAATTTATACTATATTTCTTTCTGCAGGTTGCAAATGTCCATGTGGTCAGAAGGTAGCTCCGGCGTTCTACTTAGTGCCTTCCAAAGTGGAATGGTCGAATATAGTACAGAATGTACAAATTACTTTATAAATTATGTAATTTAATTGTGAAAATAATATAATAGAATTATTTTACTTTTACTTCCAAAGTAAACATGTCTTCTGTAATAAACATTTAATGTTAGAAGGAGAATTTAATATTTATTAAATTGTAAATTCTTTTTTTGTTGATTAGTAATTGTCATTTTAAGTTATTTAGAAATTTTTGGCACCAAATCTAATAGATTAAAAAATGTCATGAAATAGATTATTTTACAATTTAGTGATATCTGTTGTTATTATAATAAAATTTCAATCAATTTAATTATATATATGTAAAATAGTACTATAAAGGTTATATAAATGTTTTATTGCTCTTGTATATAGCTGTAACTGTTTAATTTTTGTGACAATATTCCATTCACTTATAAAAAGATAAAAATGACTTTTAAAAAAATAAAAAAGGGTGCTATTTAAACAAAAAAAATTAACGATAATTATCGTTGAAAAATAAGAAAAATGTTCTGTATTAAATTTTAACTCATATAATCATCGTTTTAAGTCCGACCCATCTTTACTGTGCTTTGATAGCATAATATTACTTCCAGACCAAATGATATTTATAAGAAATATTAATTTAATGTAGATATGAATAGTAAATTATATTATAAACCTAAACTTCTTGTAGTAAATAACTTCTATTGCAATTGCAAACTGAGAAATTATTAACAAAAAAGTGATTATACTAAAAAAAATAACAATTTGGAAAAATTTCATTGAGTATTGTATATGGACCTTGTACATGCATTATGCTGATATTATAAGTGATATTTAATTATTTTTTTTTAGTTTCGTGTAAGGGACCACAGAGTTAAGGCACTCTGTTCCCTTATATCCACCCTATTTTCAACATATTGCGTGACGAGCGAGGAAACGAAAATACTTTATTTTCCATCGAGTGGGATTTGAACCCGCAACCGTCGCGGTTACAGTCAGACGTTGTGCCGCGACGGCCTTTAAATTAAATAGTTTCGAGTAAAGTCACTCATTGTATTGTTTTCATTTCTTCCATTCATATCGTATAATTAAATAGAACATAGTGGTGCTTATCAATAAAGAAAAATGACTTGTGTTATAAATGTTATTATGAAATAAAAATATATAATTTACTTATTTTTTTTTATTTTATTCATAAAATATCGTATAAGGTACTTACTTAGTGATATATAATTTGACTAGCTATTAGTTACAGCTATACTCCAACATAGTGGAGAATTCTGACTGAAACTGTTGACGAATCTTGATTAATTCTTTTAGGTATGGATTTTATATATTTTACCCTAAATGGTGCTTCCGTAAAAGGAGCGTAGACTAAAGTTTGTAAAACTATATATACATTAAATTTCAGAGCCATTACGAACAATGTCAATACATATTTTTTACATTAAAATAAATACAAACACACAACGCTAATATAAATGGGAATCGGACACGCCCACCGAGGATACCCGTCTACATTTAACCCAATATTGTGGATCAACAGATATAAAGGTTGGTACGAAACTAACTACAATTATGTCTGTATGTAATTTTTTTTTTTCTATGAAATACTTATTCATTATCACTTTACGGAAGTTTCTCAAATTTTATTAGTTACGTTGTTGGAACCCTTGGTGGGCGAGACCGACACAAACCGGTTTTTTAGGATAGAATAGAATAAATTTTTCAAAACCATTGGGTGGAACGTAGGGAACGGAATGTCTTAGCACTAAGTTCTCTCTGCCTACTCTCACAAATGCGGGATGCAGCGTGAGGATTTTTTTTTTTTTTTTTCTAATATATTATATCATGCAATCAGTCTTTCTGACTATGAGCAGATGTGTTTGGAGTTGGTTATCAGTGTAGAGATGATCCCCAGCAGGAACATCTTCTATATTTATATTGACTTGGTACTCAGTCAGTGTTGCCAAGATTCAATGTTCTGCGTCGTTTAAGACGATTTAGCAGATCAGGTAAGGTTAGCTGGACAGCGAGCTGATTGGGATGGCGGTCCAGTCTTAGTTTGTATTTGCC
>JAATLQ010035873.1:0-32907 GCA_013421005.1 Heliconius erato x Heliconius himera | reverse complement strand
GTTTTTTTTTCAAGTAAAAGTTTAAAAGTTGTATTAATTTCTAGTTTATTGCATGATATATGAAAAATTCTAACTAAAAGAGGAAAAAATAAAACCATATACCATGAATTGGATCCCTGCGATCCTTACGCGTTTATTTAAAAATGTATAAAATTTTACTCAAAATCAAACACTCCTCGTAACTCAACCACGGGCTCTCATATATCAGCGGTGACAAGTGACATGTGTGCAGGTTAGTGTTGCCACTACTCAAAAAAAAATCTAACAAAATTTCTTTTTAAAATAGCTCTGTTAACACATATTTTCAAAGGTGCCCCTGTTCAAAGCTACCCTCCTCTCCCCTACTAATTACAAATTTTGGGAAATAAGTGCTTTTGTTTAAATCAAATATTTAGTCGCACATGGATATATGTTATTGTATGGCATAAATCATATTAAGTAGGTGTCATTAATGCAGAGAGGCACTACATGGTAATTTTGTTTTTTTTATTCATGAGATCTATCCATAGATTATTATAATAAATATCATAAATTTATGTTAAAACTAAAAACTTAACTAAACTAAATTGTATTTTTTTTAGCAATTTAGTAGAACATAGTATTTTATATGATGTAACCTTAAAAAAAACATTGTTTTGTGTTTTATAATGTTGATAATTTCACCCAATAATAGATTTCCTTATATATCGTTCACGTACAGACAGCGATGTGGTCTCATTTTATTATATAGATATATAGATAAGTATTGCGTTGCAATAACATTATAATGTATTCATGGCCATTCCCCACCATTTAATTTCCTGAAATGGTGCGCGACGTTGCCGCTTTGACAGTTTGTCGTCCGCCTGTGTCGTAGTCAACAAACACACAACCACTACGAACAAAGAAATTACACATATATTGAATCCTTTCATTGAAGGATGAACTATATTAACTTATATAATTCATCCTTCAATGAAATTAATATAATTAAATTTTAAATATAATTAAATTTTACATAAATATTAACTATATACTTATGTAAAATTTCAAAATTGTTTCAGGATTAAGATCATCTTAAAGCAATGATTGTGCGTAAGAGAAGGAAGATATCTTTTTTTTCTTCACGCCCTATCAATTAAGGAGTTGAGTGGCTGAACTCAATGTCTTACTCAACGTCTTGTTCCCATAGCGAAGAAATAAAAACATTAAATATTTATATTGGGAACCAATCCTCCGAGTGGAAATCGAACCTACAGCCGTTGTGTTAACACGCTTCTAATTATTTTTATTTATAGAAAAATATTAAAATTTTCTATTAATTAAATATATGCAAGTGGAATCATAGAGATCATGTAATAGTGGAAAGCTAAGGAAAGTTTCGTTTTATAGAGTCGTTAGAGTATAATATCATCTCGTGCTTATAGCGTCATAAAGAGTTTGCAGCTCTTATACAGCCGCTGTCAATTACCGTGGTCTCCGCTTCGGCGCGCTAAAAATGAAAATAACTCACAAGAAACTTATGATGACGCAATTCTGTATTCTATAACGATCTTGAAAGGAGGTTGAGGGGTATGTTCTTTTATTTCTATACTCTTCCTTGGATGGACACCTGAGCTATAGTTATTTTTTTATTTTCAGCCCCTTCTAAGATTTTAATAATATAAGTTGCACTTTAGTATAGTATGGCATAGAATTCATAACTCTACGCCTTATGCAACACAGGAAATAAACTTTTATAAATTAAAGCATCTTCGAGATATTTTTTGTTTGTGAGTGTAATCAATATTAATGATTTGAAAAAAGTCAATATTTTTTTATAATATTTAAAAAACGACGGTATAAATTAATAAATACGAAATGGGAAAAAGGACACAAAGTTAGTTAATACAATATTAAAATTAATATTTCACAATGTAGGTGTTTCGTATACAGCGTGGCAACTTTGATTGCTTGTCAAGTACACACGTGGTTTTGGCGAAACTCGTTAAATTTTGCATGGTTATCCATTATTATTAAAAATATTTTCATTGAAATTTTGGAAATTAATTTTAAGACTCAATTATAATATTATCAAGAAAATTCTATTTGGCCATTCTTTAATAAAGTCGTGGCGTAGAGGCACAATGGATTGACTGTAACGTGGCGGTTGTGGCTTCGATCCTCAGTCAAAGGAATGCCTTATTATTTATTAATATTTTGTTTCTTCGCTCTGGCACCGAAGCAGAGGTCTGGCGTTGAGTTTCACCACTCAACCCGCAATCCCTCGTAAAGACGGTAAGTGGGTAAGTTTTTAATTTGCTTTTGAGTAAATGCTCATTGTTGATATAGGTTTTATATCGATTTGTTCAGACTGAAAGCTATGTTTATTATATCATATTATATTTTTTATAAACAGCTGAAGTTATCTTTTTTACCTTTATGTTGAAGGCCGCGCTTTGCCTCTACACCAGAGCGAAGAAATGAAAATATAAATTTAAATAAATATTTCATTTCCTCGAGCGAGGATCGAACTCACAACCAGTCGCGTTTACAGGCATACTTTGTGCTCCTGCGCCACGACTGGCCTCATGGCGCTATTGGCCATAATGGCGGATATCCAGGTAAACTATAGTACGAGTACAGTATATAATGCCGAGAGCTTGTCAAAGTTAGTCTTGCTAAAAATATTTTTATTGAGTTTTTCAATGTGCATAAAACACCCAACAATAAATATAAAGTCAGACAAATATAATATCTGGAATCATAAATTTAAAAGAAAATTTAATTACTTCATTACATTTTTTCTTTTTATCATTTAAATAATTTTATCACCGTCCTGCCTATTTATTGCCTATTATGGGTAATAACAGAAATTATACTGCGGAGCATATATGGAAATTTATTACAACTTACATGCAGTTTTCCAATAAAATTCGTAAATTATAATTTGCTGAATTCAGGTCAATATTATCTATGGTACTGAATAAATATTGTAATTATTTAAAAGACAAATTGATAATTATAATATACATTTTATTACGATTATTTTCAGGCCAGTCGTAGCGTAGGGTCACAAAGTGTGACTGTAAGACCGACTGGTTGTGAGTTTGATCCCCACTCACAGGAGATGAAATATTTACTTAAATTTATATTTCTATTTCTTCGCTCTGGTGTCGAGGCAAAGTGCGGCGTTGAGTTCTGTCACTCAACACGCAATGCCTCCAGAATCCGGCAGAAAGTGGGGAACAGAGTGTCTTAACAATAGGTTCCCTCTGCCTACCCTGCGGTGTGCGGGATACAGCGTGAAGCTAATTGGATATTTTTAAAAAATGTTATATATTTTTGTACATAACTTAATTATATTGAAATATTCGTAATCTGTAAACCTTCGTCGATTTGAAACGGTTCATTTAATAGTCCCATTAATTTTAATTTACGGCAAATCTGTTTCGGTCCATCAAAATAATAATTAAGACTAAAAGCTTTTCAATTGCATTGCTTCTATATTAATTCAGTTACTTATAATAAAATTAAATAATTTTGTTTAAGTTATTTTCCGTTCTCGTGAAAAAACTAATTTTAATATAAATTATTTGAGGGATTGCTTAACTATTTATATTTATAAGATTTTGTTTTCAAAGGAATAATCGTCCCAGAGTTCGACTTACCTTAAAAAATTAAAAAGAATTTGAAAATTTTCAACTTTATCGAAAAGGTACGCTTTTAAAATAAAGTAAAACAAGGAATCAAAAAGGCAGCTTCTATTCGAGCAGCAGGTGTCTTTTATACAGTCATCGAATAAATTCACTGTCCGGAACAAATCGTGCAACAGAGTGCATTTATTTTGGTTTATTTTTAAGTACGTAGCAATCTTTTTTAACTTAAGGACTAGCACAAACAGAAATGGTAATTTTTTAGTGTATACTGTCTATATTAAATGTTATTATATTATTAGGATATAGGTATTTAAGATTATTTATAATATATTTTCTTTTAAGGGTTCCGTATCTCTTTCAGGAAAAAAAGAACCCTTATACGATCACTTAGTTGTCCGTCCGTCTGTCTGTCAAGATTCTTTATCTCAGGAACGCTTGGAGATATCGAGTTGAAATTCAAACCATATACTCAGATAAACGGCTTCATGATTTCCTGAAAAAAAACTTATTTCTATATTTACTTAGAAAAATGTATGGCCGTATATATCGCCAAAAACGCATATCTCGACTCTATCAAGGGAATCAAAATTCAAAGGGTACTTCTGGTTAACCGAGTGTTTTAAAAATTTGGCAGCTAGCATCTACAGGAAACTAATCTAGTTCAGGAAAAGAAGCTGAAGACTATACATTTGTGGTTAAATTCTAAAAAATTATAGCCTTATTGCAGAATTTAGTATTAAAGCTGCTAGTTCAAGTGAAATGAAAGGGCTCCGGTTAAGCTTAGCCTGAATTTCAGAAATAGTTCGAGACCTCCAATTTTTACGGAACTGTCTATGGGCGAGCCCGACTCGCTCTTGTCCGGTTTTTTTTATTAATATAACATTGTCATGTTTTGAGGCTGTTGTGGCGCAGAGGCACAGACGTGTCATAGTAACGCAACGGTTAGAGGTGCGATCCCCACTCGAGGTAATGTATTATTATTTCTTTATATTTAATTTCTTCGCTCTGGTAGCAAGGTTAAAGCGTGGCGTTGAGTTCCGCCACTCAACACCCAATGCCTCGAAAATTCGGTAGATGGAGGGGAACGGAGTGTATTAACACTACGTTCCCTCTGTCTACTTTGCGATATGCGGGATACACCGTGAAGCTGAGGAAAAGAAGTTTTGTGTTATTTCTTAAATATTGTATTTTTTATTACATGTACCTATATATAGATTCTATTAAGTTTTTTTTTTCTTGTTACATAAGATACTATAATAGTTATGTAAGTAATTAATTAATTAATTAATTTTAGTATATGAAACTGTCCCTAATCATGCCGTGGCAGCTTATAAGTAAAACAACATTAAGCCAATAGTTTTAAGACATGATTGTAATATTCGAATAAGTGTTGTTAGTTGTCCTAAATAAATAAATAAAAATAAAAAAATATTAGAAACTGTCTGTTTTCTTGTACTAAATATTAAATGAAAAAAAAAACAAACATTTACTCAGTTTTAAATAAATTATGACCAAGAAAAGCTACAGACAGAAGGTAATATAGTTGGAGCTGAAACATATTACTGAAATATGTAATACATAAATCATGTAAGTATGTTTCAAGCGTATGTCGTTGAAAAGAAGTACTGAAAAACTCCCAAGTATTTAATTTTGCTCATGTTATGTTCACATTTCTACTATAAGAAATATTTAATTGTTGTAATAATCCTTTAATATCTTGATGCTGTTGTGACAGTGTCCAATTGTAAACGCAATTGTTGTAGACTGGACATCCAAAAAAATGACTATTTTAAAATTAAAGTCTATATAGTAAAAACTGTCGCATTGAGTTCCGCCTCTACAAATGCTTGAATTCGAGCATAAAGGGGAAAAGAGTGTCTTGCCAATTTTATTACATTCCTTAAGTCATATACCGTAGCGTTTGGCGCTCCGTTCTCTCTGACTACCCCGCAAGGGATAAAGCGTGAAGTTAAGTTAAGTTAAGTTTTAAGTCATATAGCACAGTAAACAGAGACAACCTCGTATTAAGACGTATGTTTCTCCGCTTTCTACCCGAATCGATACCCAATGGTACGTGGCAGAGCCACGCGACAAAAGATAACAAATAATTCATGAAATGGTAAAATAAAAACCGGTTAAGTGCGAATCGGACTCACCCTCCTAGTCTTCCGTACCAATTTCAGAATTGTAGGTCAAAGGTTACTTTTTCCCAATGTAATATCCATAAATTTTAACTTTTCAGATTTTTCGTTTACTTGTTATAAACTCTCACTCCGTGCCAAATTTTATAAATGTCCATGTTTTTTTCTTTGTCCATTGGACATACATACTCTATAGGTTATCTAATTACGCGGCGAATTTCATACAACTTGCAGCAAAATCGATGCATAAATGCTCATATTTTTTGATTGCGTAGATTTACATGCTTTTTCTGTGCTTAGACAGACGTACAACAAAGTAGTCCTGTAAATGTTCCTTTTTTACCTTTTCAGGTACGGAACCCTAAAAATACCACAAAAAAATATATAAGTAAGTCCCAAATAAGGACATTATTGTGAATTTCAACAACGTTTATTGTATAGTACAGCTCTAAATAACTAGCATACCTGCTATGAGAATTCAGACACTAAGGTGATGTGCCCTAGATTGTGACAAATATTTGCATAGCTTATATAAACATTGTCTGGGGATCTAATGCTGTGGTTCTAGTAGCGTACTACACTGGATCAAACACATATGACTATGGTAAAGCATTAAATAAATAACAATCAATTTATACACTATTTGAAGTTTTAAAGTTACTAAAGATTTTTTCTAAATAAAACTCAGTTTTTAATAAGACACTTCAGTATGAAGAAATAAAATGATTAAATATTTCATTTTCTCGAGTACGAATCGAATCCACAGTCTGTCTCGTTTACAGTCACACAAAGTGTGACCCTGCGCCTTGTCTGGCCTCAATTAATATTATGGTCTTAAATAAATTAAACCATTTTGAATGTAATAAATGAATAAATTATAAATAATATATTTTAATCGAATTGAACGTCAAAATTTATATTCAAAGTAATTTTAATATCGAAGTATTAAAGCAAAAAGTAGCTATGATGAATGGGACGTAACGAGCCGGGAGACCTTTATTTTCTGGTACCCGAGACTTCGTTTACACGCGGTGTCCTTCTTTCATTTTCCTTCCTATAAAATTTATCCGTCGCAATTTTACTGATTTTCAAGGAAAATATTTTTAAAATTTTTATAGCATCTATTTTGTAGCTGGAAATGTTTTAGGAGAATATTTCTAAAATTATATTGTTATACTAGCGGACCTCGTGGCTTCGCCCGCTTTTTTGACACAATTATTTATTTCCCATCTTAAGTACTTTTACGACCCAATAACAATATTATTTTTGAGAGAACATTCATACATTGATAGCTAAAGTTTTAACCAATTCAATAAAACACCTATCTTAATATTGACATAACTTTTTATTTGTGAACCGATGAAATAAAACAAATACTAAATGTTATATAAAGCTTACCAGAATCTAACAATAAAAACTGCATCTAAATCGGTTTAGCCACTTCTGAGATTAGCGTGAAGAAACGCACAGACAATAAATATAACCCCCAATAAGATATTATCTCATATATCTTTCATTTACTGACACAGATCCGTACGCACGATTTAATAAAATTTGTTTTTAAGTGATACAGAAGATTATATAGACACAAATATTATCATTTTGGTATTCAACTACACCAGGAATGTTGATCTCAAATAGCTTCCGGTGAGATCGTAGCTTCAAAGACGTGATGCAAATGCCGCAACAATTTGGAAACTGTTTCTCCTATATATTGCACAAGATGCACTTGTAATTTACCACTATGGAACAAAATTGAAAGCTAAAGTAATTGTTATAACAGAATAATGATTAAAATAAAGTAATACTCAGGCCAGTCATGGCGCAGGGACACTAATGTGTGATGTAAGAACTTGTTGTGGGTTCGATCCCCACTGGGAAAAATGAATTATTTATTTTAGATTTATATTTTCATTTATTCGCTCTGGTAATCAGGCAAAGCGTGGCGTTGGGTACCGCCACTCAATGTGGTAATACTTCCAGAATTCAGCGGAAAATGAAGAATGGTTAGTTTTGAAAGACTGGCGACACGACACGAGATTTTTTTAGTGGTTAACGCGCAAACTGGTGTCTCCTTGGGGTTAAATTGAACCAAGTTCCTTTTACCTCATAAGGAAACATTCTCAAGGGATGATTCCACAGAAAACATAAGTTTATTTCAAGTAAGACTTGCGTGGCCGGAGTAAGCAGTTTTATCTCAAATACTATAAAGGGGATCAAAATGAATAGGGTACTTCCGGTTGACCTAGAATTATGTAATTAGGTAGCAAGTATGTACAGGTAGTACTAGTTCAGAAAAAAATCTGAAAACTATATATTTATAGTCAAAGTCTAAAAAAAATGCTTAATATTTTTTTTTATAAAAACAAAAACCCCAACTGCATAAAACTACAGAGAAAATAAATAAGCCCAATAGTTTATTAGGATTAACAGTCGGGACCTCTTTAAATTATGCGGGGATGGTAAAGATTTTTTTTATTACTTATAGGTCCCGACTGTTAACTGTCCCGACTGTTTTAGTTTTTATAAATATTTTTTTTTGTTAAGATTCATTATGGTAATGATAATTATGATATACCTACCCATATTGTGGTATTCGAAACGATTTTTTCTTTTTCACTAAGTCCAACGGCGTCCCACAGCCATCATGATTGATTTTTTTAACGTCACCTATCTAAGAACACTTGGGCTGCTAATACAAATCTAACGATACCTCAATTACATCCGTACAGCGGTTCTGGAGATATGAAGTAATAAAGAATATTACATGCATACATACAAATACACAAATTTGATGTTAATGTCGGTAGTTCAAGTAAAGTATCAGATGAAAGAGCTCTGGGTAAGCAAAGCTTGATTTCCAGAAAAAGCTCGAGACATCCAATTTTTGTACGGAACCTTCGATGACTCTGACTCGCGTTTGTCCGGTTTTTTTTTATTTAATAGTGTCATACTTATACCTACAGTTGAAAATCTTTGTACAATTCATAATTAATGAAGGAACCATTGACCTCATCGCGGTTTCGTCCGCTACTTTTATATTTTATGTTTTTAAATTTTTGGAGTTTTATTTGATTTTATAGAAAAATGTTTAGTTACTTCATATCTAGGTACAGGTGCATTGTGAAATCGGTATCCCACAGGAATTCCAATTTAAAACTAGCCATGTGCTGCTCAGATGCAAACAGAAAGACAGATAGACAAAAAATATTTTAAAAAGTATTGGTTAAAATCATATGCACTTGAAAAAACACGGTTATTTTGAAATCATAGGCAGAAATTTCAATTTCATTTATATGTATAGAATGAACGTAAATGGCTGCTTCTTTTAATACAAGTGCTATTTAATAGGTATAAAATTATTTTAATTATTATAATAAGTAAGTATATAATAGATTAAATCTAAAACTTGATATTTTGATAAGCGTTTTGGTAGAAATTTCATTACAAGATCTTAGGCGATGTAAGATTTTAATTAACTCAATTTGTCTTGACAATGTCGTGGTTTATCCCTTGCTGAAGTGTTTGACAATTTTCGGTTAGGAGATGGATGAGTTTGATGAATCTGAGTGGAATGAGGGCTTCTTCAGATTGAAATGAATAATTCTTAGTACAATTGTTTTAGTGTACAAAACTATTAATTAAATGTTATAAGGGCAAATTGAAAATGGTGAATATTGTGTTTATGTTTATATCGCCAGTCAGGCCAGTAAAAACGACTGGTTGTGGGTTCGATCCCCACTCGAGTAGATGAAATATTTATTTAAATTTATATTTCCATTTTTTCACTCTGGTGTCGAGGTAAAGCGCGCCGTTAAGTTCAGCCACTCAACACGCAATGCTTCCAGAATTCGGCAGAAAGTGGGGAACGTAGTGTCTTAACACTAGGTTTCCTCTGCCTACTCCGCCGTGTGCGGGATACAACGTGAAGCTGATTTATTTATGTTTATATACAAGATTTTCTTGTATAAATGTATAGCATAATCCACATTACGTGTACACAAAGAAAATCTTGTTTATACTAATCAGTAAACTTCGATATTTGCTGATGAGCGTTTTGGTAGGAAACGGTACGTCGCTAGTGTATTTACCACCCCTGTATTTGCCACCCGCTATTTAATATTTATTCTGTCTTGTACTTCGATATGATATGATTTAATTAACAATAATAATTTATGATGAGGCCAGCCGTGGCGCAGGGGCACAAAGTGTGACTGTAAAACCGACTGGTTGTGAGTTCGATCCCCACTCGAGGAGAACAAATATTTACTTAAATTTATATTTCTATTTCCCAGGCTTTCCAGGCTTGGGGTCAATGCAAATTTATATTTCCGTTGATCCCAGGAACCGTTTACCTAAATATTTGATATTATTTCTGTTTGATACCTCCACGCCATCTTGAGATAAATAGTCTTAACAGACGGACAACAAAGTTATCCAATAAGGGTTCCTTATTTACCTTTAGAAGTAAGAATTTTAAAAAGAACGTATATTTTAGACATTTACTTAGCTTTACGCTGTATTCTTTACACAATAGAGTAGGTAGAGAGAATCTACTTCTAAGACTCTCCGCTTCCCGCTTTCCGCCGAATTCTGAAGGCATTTTGTGTTAAACAATAGACCAACACTGCACTTTGCCCCGACACCACAGCGAATAGTGCTAATGTAATATGAAACATTTCAGTTCTTCGAGTAAGAATCGAACCCACGACCGTCGCGTTTATAATCACACGCTTGTACCACTGCGCTACGACCTCGCTGCAACAAACGATTTTTATTCACAATCTTTATTCTACGATATAGCAGCCTTTGAATGTACAACGTATTACAGTACTGATTGACATCTAATATTGATATATCTTTTCGTGGAACTCATTTGCCATCTCCGTACACAGCCCCATGGGGATTCTTGTTATACATTTTGCGATTGAAATATTTCCGTGTCCCTGCACACTTATATCTCTTTGTATATTTATGTCAACAAAGTAGACGTGCTTCGGCAGGATTTTTTTGTACCCAAGTGGAAAGTTATAGGTACATTTATCTATTATAAATTTCTTTTTCACAAATATAGGTCACGTATATTTTACTTTATTTGGGACTGGGGCAGTATCTGAGTGTGGATGCTATGGTAGTGGGTTCGATAGTTCTCGGATGAATCATATTTTCTGGATCTGGATGTATTTTAATCACTCGAAGAAATTAAATATTTAATATTGTCATTCTTTGGCTGTGGTAACGAAAAGTACAATATATTATATGTCGAAATTGTGTGAAAAATATAGACTGGAATTTCTTAATATCAAATAAGATTAAATGCGAGTCAGACTCGCGGATACCGTGGGTTCCGAACCAGTTTCATAACTGTATGCTTACAGAAAGTATAATTTATTAAAATTGACAAATTTAAATTTGCTAAATGCATATGTCCATTTAGTTTTGTATGAAATAAACTACAATTATAACTTT
Organism: Heliconius erato x Heliconius himera; assembly: GCA_013421005.1. Taxonomy (NCBI): domain Eukaryota; kingdom Metazoa; phylum Arthropoda; class Insecta; order Lepidoptera; family Nymphalidae; genus Heliconius; species Heliconius erato x Heliconius himera. The sequence goes on along the minus strand of JAATLQ010035873.1, from coordinate 21,680 downwards.
ATAATATTTTTATATCTATTAATTTTCACTATTTGAATTTTTTTCTTTATTTATATTGCAAGTTCCCCATCATAATTGTAGTGGAAATATCTTGGTTTTGATTACTTGAATCTTTTGATTGACACAAATTGAAGGACAAAGTGATCTTAAAAGGATTCTATTCTTACCTATTCAAGTACGAAATCATAAAATCAAAGATTTAAATCGTATAAAATAACTTTACTGTTTACCTGATATAAGTTAAAATTAGATTCAATCTGTAGATGGCAAATCGCAAGTTGTCTTTACCGTGATACGGATTCGGCAAGTTAAGCCGTCAGTCCCCGTCGATCTCACATTAATAACAGCCATTAGATAGTCAAAGGCTTGTAATAACTACCTTGGAAATTAGTCTGCAGTTGCTTCTTCTCTATACGTAGATTCAGTAAATGGAATTTGAGCTAGAAAACGGATTTTAATGCTATAGGGACATGGATAGTGGTAATGTAATGTTTATTTGCTATTTACTTAAAACTAAAACTAAACTTAACTTACTAACTAATAACTTAACGTAACTTTAACGGACTACAAAATTCAGATTTTTCATCTATACTGATGTATTTTAAAAGGTATATGTAAATGTCTATGAGTGAAAAGTATTATGCGGGCACTAATAAAACAAAAACACTCCTGAAATGTGTTATAAATTTTAAGGCATAGTGCAAAATATCGTTCGTGCCTGTCAAAGTTACACAGATTGTCTGTACTATAGTGAAAGTTTAAATATCCCAAATCCGAAAATTAACCAGCTTCACGCTGTATCCCGCACACTGCAGGGTAGGCAGAGGGAACCTAGTGTTAAGACACTCCGTTCCCCACTTTCTGCCGAATTCTGGAGGCATTGCGTGTTGAGTGGCAGAACTCAACGCCGCGCTTGTCCTCGACACCAGAGCGAAGAAATGGAAATATAAATTTAAGTAAATGTTTAATCTCCTCGAGGGATCGAACCCATAACCAGTCGGTTTTACAGTCACATTTTGTGCCACTGCGCCGCGACAGGCCTCAGAACATTAACCGTTTCATTTTATAAGTATATTTATATTTAAATTTAATTTAATTCTTTGGCCTAATAAAAATTAACATAATAATATTTAATTCTAATTTGATAAAATATATAAATCTTGCTATGGTTAAAATTTTGTGGAAGTTAAATAACTCGAGCGTTATCCCAACTGTATTTCCCGCTCGTGTACACTCCGTAAATCCTGTTTTTCAACTCTATTAGCATAGAAGTTTGCTTGTTTAATAATATTCGCTGTCGTTAGCAGAGATTTCAAAATTTCACCAATCATTTTGGTCAGTTAATTTAAAGATTTTAGGTTAATTTATTTGTATATTTAGAATATTTGTATATTTAGGATATTAATTTATATATTTACAGAAAAAGAGAGAGAGAAAGAGAGGCTATAGTGGCGCAGTATTGTGCCACTGCGTATTACTATAAACGCGACGGTTAGAAGTTCATTTGTAACAATTTATCTTGTTACGAACTAACCGTCGCCAACCCAACTGTCACATTGGAACTCCAACGGAAGAACTCGGAACTCGGCGGAAAGTGGAGAATGGAGTGCCTTAGCACTAGGTTCCCTCTGCCTACATTAAATGATATTTTATTAAAGATAATTTCAATTCCTTTAAAATACTTTTTAAACTATTAAATCGGACATTCCATTCAAAATATATAATGAATATTATAATGCCAATCTAAAGAAAATCATGTAATAATAAAAAATGCGGTATGCGGTGTCCGTGTCCTCGCGATCGATGTATCGATATCTACACTAAAATTATAAAGTCAACAAATGATTTTTTTTTGTTAGAATAATAGGCTCCGAAACTACTGGACCGATTTGTAAAATTCTTTTACAATTAGACGTTTAACGTGTGCAAGAAAAAAACAAAAAAAAATCTATCGCGAACGCTGTGAAAATTATTGACAATAGAGCAAAGGAGAAAGAGGCACTCCCTTCTCCACTTCTAGTCGGAATGTCAGAAATTGCGTGTTGAACAAAAGAAGGTGGAACACCACACTTTGTCTAGTGGGTCTAGAGCGGACAAATGATGAATATTAATTATAATCATTCTCTCGCGTGGGGATTGAACATACACCCATCGTGTTTGCATTCAGGCGCTGTCTCACGGGGCCAGAAGTTTTAAATGAAGATTAGCGGACTCACGCGGCTTCGTCCGCTTTAACTATACGAATATTTGTTAAATATTTGTGAAATTATTTTCAGTTTTCAATAAAATATTGTATTGTAAGTGGTTATATTTTATTTTGTGTACTAATTATAAGTTTAAAAACAATTTAATTAAGAATGATTAATATTCGAAGTTTACAGAGAACTTGAACTGCAGAAGTTCCGTACTATTTCTATCATCTAGATACTTTGACTTAATGAAGATATGAGGTTAGCTTTAAGCTAAGGGTATAAATAACTTAGCACATGTTTTGTCGATGATATAATCTATTGCTAATGTAAAATGAGTTATTTTTTATGCTTTATCCCGCATATAGCAGGTGAGGTAGAGCGAGCCTAATGTTAAGACATTTTCTGCCGAGTTTTTAAGACATTTCGAATTGATTGGCGAAACTTAACACCACGCTTTGTCATGTTATTTGACTATGGAAATCAAAATATTAAATAGTTTATCCCCCCAAGTGGAAATCGAACTCACAACCATCATATTTACACACGATGTGCCCCTTAATCATAACTGATAATTATGTCAACACCTCATATTTAATAATGATAACTAAAGTTACATTTAAAATTACAGTCAACATGTACTGAAAACGAGTCAGTATTACTTACACTTTTCCCAACAGTTCCAGAACAACGTTATATTAGTTAGCAGGACTCATTATGTAAACATTTTAACAGCCACTCATACGGTATTCAACGTGATTTGGGTTAACAGTAATACCGTAGGCATACTGTGTAATCACAAGTTAGTAACCGTTGGAATCCCGTGCAAAGAGTTGCGGCTAAAATTAATAAACTCGAATATTTCCGCAGTAAAAACGAACTTTGCGAGTGCTCTGAATATTAATAGGCAGGTCAGGATGGAATTAATTTATACCAACCAGCCAACCTCTACTTTATAGCAATTTCGCCCAAAAATTCTATATTCATTCAATCGAAATCACGATCGCTGGCTTAATCTAATCTTTGCGGATTGAGATTTCAGGGATTTGAAAAATTTTATGTGATGATGGTCGCTGTTTGATGAATAATTTTATTATGCTTATAACGGACTTATTTGTGAGGCTATCATGGCTCAGTAGAACAGCAGCTGACTGACGCCATGGTTGTGGGCTCCAGCTTTTACTCGAGAGATAAAAAAATATATTAATGTTAAATCTAAATGAAGACGCAATGCCTAGAAATTCGGCAGAAAGCGGAGAACCGATAGTCATGTCCAGATAATCCAGCCCGGATGGGCAGCATTTGGAAAGCTATAAAGATACTTTGCATGTAAAATATCTCAGTATATCAAGACGAAAACCTTAACGTGCCTCATGACCAAAAGAGAAATGCTTCTATAAATGTTAAATATTTATATTTATGTAAATATACCGTATATTCTAGTATATCTGAAATAATAAAATATAAAGTATATAGAAGAAATATGTTTATCATTATTTGTGGGAAAACTGAATTACATATGCAAATTTGGATAAATTACATTAAAATAATTGCACTTAAGTTATTAGACTATTATTCCCGACTGCTAAGGAAGAGTAATGTTTTTCGCGCGTATCTTGTATGTATGTAATATTCTTTATTACCTCATATCTCCATAACCTCTGAACGGATTTACACAATTGAGGTATCGTTAGATTTGTATTAGCACCGTCGTCGTATTAGTTGGGACCTATAAGTGATTCTTTAATCAATAAAATCTTTACCAGGAACCCCGTATAATTGAAAGAGGACTGTTAATCCTAATAAACTATTGGGCTTGTTTATTTTCTTTTTAGTTTTATGCAGTCGGGGTTTTTATTTTTACAAATATTTTTTTTTATTTATACATATATACCACATAATAAGGATGGCCGTAAGGACATATTGCCATTTAAATTATGTTGTGAAGTTGACAATTAAGCAGAAAATAAAACTTCTTTCATTACCCTTCTTTCATTTGGATATTACTCAACCGATTTTTATGAAAAATCTGTTTAAAAAAGAAATAATTGAAAAATATTATTAATGACCAAGCTTTTTGTTCGCGTTAGCGGCTGCGGCAGTCAAGAGCAGGTGCGAGCTCTTCACTATAGATTTTTATCATTTTTGCATTGCTTTATTTTTGTCGTGTCACAGGAAATATACCGGTAAAAATGTATTTAATTTTTTGTTCTATTGAATTGTGTAAAGGAATTAGAAGTTTAAACAATTATTAAATTAAGTTATAAAATTTATCCAACCTTTAAAAAATGCGTGTATATACTGTAAATACTTCTATACTAATATAATAAAGCGAAAGAGTTTGTTTGTTTGTTTAAATGCTAAGATCTCTGGATCTACTGGTTTGATTTATTTTCTTTTCTTTTTTGGTTTGTATGATAGCTGCATTCTTCAGGAGTGCTATAGGCTACATATAACATTACAGTGTAAGTCTTAGTTAGCATTTCATAACGAAATATCAAAAATAAGGAACGCAATTGAGTTGCTTTAAGCGCGTGCACTGCAAAAATATTCAATTATATATTAGTACATTGTATGCCATAAATATTCAATTTTATTAGTTCTAAAAAAGTCTACGACGTCATATATCTATCTCTTATAAGAACAACAATTGGAAACTCTTATAAATACAATAATTGGAAATTGTAAAGTGACATTTCATCGATTTTTATTTCACATGTATATTGAAACTGAGCAAAATTTATTTCATCATCAAGGAAATTCAATACCGAATACCGAATCTGGAGTTGTGCCTGCAGTAACGTCTATTTTTTTGCTATATTGAGCATTTACTTTAACCACATATGCCCGATTTGCTAAATAGCTTTTACACTTTACTAACATGGTGAGTAAAGCTTGTATTTTCTAACTTTTAAGCACACAGCTTTCAGAATTGAAAACAACCCATCGATTGTGCTACAATTTACAACTAACAGCATCTTTGTGTTATCTTTTAATGGAATCTTGTATATCTAAGGAGCTTTACCTTGTATGTTTTCTTTGACACGTACGTTATCGGCTATAGGTTTTTTATTTGTATAGAAATTATAAAAGTATATTTTTTTCTGAAATTCAAGCTTAGCTTGGCTACAGCCTTTTCATCAGAAACCTCAATAGAACTAGCGGCTTTAATATCAAGTTTTGTCCCATTTTATGGCTATTATTTTTTAGGATTTAACCATAAATTTATAGTTTTCAATTTTTTTTTAAAACAATTACTACCTGTACGTACTAGCGCCAAATTTCAAAATTCTAGGACAACCGTAAGTACCCTATGAAATATGATTCCCTTTATAGTGCCGAAATATGAGTTTTTTGCGATATAAAAGGCCATATTTTTTAAGTAAATGTAGAAATACGATTTTTTCAAGAAATAAAGCGACCCTAGATCTGAGTATATGTTTTTGAATTTCAACTCGATATCTCCAAGAGTTCCTGAGATAAAGGCTCTTGACAGATAGACAGACGGACGAACGGACAACAAAGTGATCTTGTACGGGTTCCTTTTTTCCTTACAAGGTACGGAACCTTAAAAAGGAAGAAAGCATGTATGTAACACTAAATAAATTAAAGATATAATTACTAAACCAAGAAATGAACTCACTACAATTTTGCTTACAGTTTCTACACGCTGTGCCCTTGAGCCACCATAGCCTCTCTCTCTCTCTCTTTCTCTCTCGCTCTCTCTTTCTATAAATATATAGATAAATATCCATTCTTAATATACAAATAAATTAACTTTAAATTTTAATATTAACTGACCAAAATGATTGGTGAAATTTCGAAATCTCTGCTAACGACAGCGAATATTATTAAACAAGCAAACTTTTGTGCTAATAGTTGAAAAACAGGATTTACGGAGTGTACACGAGCGGGAAATACAGTTGGGATAACGCTCGAGTTATTTAACTTCCACAAAATTCTAACCATAGCAAGATTTTTATTATGAAATTGGAACAATATTTAAATGTTCTTATGTAAATTTTTATTAGGCCAAAGAATAAATTTATATAAATGCTTTTGAAAATAAACGGTAAATGTTCGTTTGTGGATTGTCAGATTGATCAGTTTTCTAACTCAAATTTTGTTTACTGATTCGACGTATAGACAAAACTGCAGACTAATTTCCAAGGTAGTTATTACATACCTTTGCCTATCTATTGGCTGTTATTAATGTGAGATCGACAGGGATTAACATCTTAACTTGCCGAATCCGGATCACGGGAAAGACCACTTGCGATTTGCCATCTACAGATAGATTTAAAATTCTCGAAATTGAGGTAAACAGTGAAGTTATTTTATACAATTTTTTATTGTTGTCGATTTTTTATGTTCAGCTGTAAAGTTCAGCCTTGAGTTCATTCAAATGACGATAACTTTTTTTTTAATGATTTTGATGAACTAAACTTTAATAGTTAAGTTGAATTAAAACAAAGCAATTGGTGATATTAATTTTCAAGTAAATCGGTTCAGTACTTTCAGAGAAAAATGTGGACAAAAATATCGACAGACAGACAGACAGACAAGAAATTCAAAAAAATCTTTTTGCTTTCTATTATTCTTTTTAAGTGTCCCTCTATCCATTTCAGTCAAAATTACTAAATGTACAGACAAAATATTTTTACTGTCTTATTATATAAGAGATATATAGAGAAGAGATATCACAATTATTATACCCAACAATTTTGTTTCATAGCGATAATTGCCAAGTTCATCTTGTGAAATGTATAGGAGAAACAGTTTTCATATTGTTGCGGCATTTGCATCACGTCTTTGAAGCTACGAACTCACCGGAAGTTGTTTGAGATTAACATTCCTGGTGTAGTTAAATACCAAAATGAGAAATTTTGTATCTATAACATCGTTGAATAACTTAAAAATAAATTTCAATAAAAAAAATGTTGCTATATATATATTAATAGTAGCAAGTTAAATCTAAGTATATTATCAGCTTCACGCTGTATCCCGCACACTGCAGTGTAGGCAGAGGGAACCTAGTGTTAAGACACTCCGTCCCCCACTTTCTGCCGAATTCTGGAGGCATTGCGTGTTGAGTGGCAGAAATCAACGCCGCGCTTTGCCTCGACACCAGAGCAAAGAAATGGAAATATAAATTTAAGTAAATATTTCATCTCCACGAGTGGGGATCGAACCCACAATCAGTCGGTTTTACAGTCACACCTTGTGCCCCTGCGCCACGATTGGCCTCAATTAAATCTACGTCTAAAGTACACTATCTACTAAAGTATACTTATAATAAAAACGTAACGGATCTACCGATCCGTTACGTTTTTATTACATCTGTACATTTAGTTCATTACATTAGTACATTATACATTTAAGTTAAAAGTTATTGGGAGTTATATTTTTTGTTTGTTTGTCTGTGCTATCTGTTGTCTGTGCTTCATGCTAATCTCAGAACGGGTTAACTGATTTAGATGCAGTTTTCACTATTGGATTCTGGTAAGCTTCACTTCACATTTAGTGAATTTAGTTTAAAATGATAATGATTACGAAAGTAATTAAAATGAGAAAATAAATCATTGTGTTTAACAAGCGAGCGAAGCCATTCGAGGCCAACTAGCATAACAATATATATTTATACTCTTCCTATACTAAAATATCCCCCTAAAACATTTTCAGCTACAAAATAGCTTTAAAAATTTCAAAAATATTTTCCTTGAAAATCAGTAAAATTGTGACAGATAAATTTTATAGGAAGGAAAATGAAAGAAGGACACCGCGTGTAAACGAAGTCTCGGGTACCAGAAAATAAAGGTCTCCCGGCTCGTTACGTCCCATTCATCATAGCTACTTTTTGCTTTAATACTTCGATATTAAAATTACTTTGAATATAAATTGTGACGCTCAATTCGATTTAAACTTATCATTTATAATGTATTCATTTATTACATTTTGTAACAGTATGTGCCATGGATATAAGTTGTAAAATAAATAAATAAATAATAATAATAAAATATGTATGGCAATACACGTAAATAACATAGTTATTTAAATAATACAATATTTATATTTTTAATGTCATATTAATCTTGACTAGTTCATGTATTGACGTCCCGAGTGTCGCAATCGTCATTTCGTGTATGTAATGGGTAACAGGCGGAAGGCAGCCGTCGAGTCAAACTATTTAGTACTACGATACTAATATATATGATCAAATAGTAAGACATTTTAATATATATCGATAATATTTCGAATATGACAAAAAGTAACCTATGTCCATCCCAAGGCCCTCAAGTATTTCTATATGAAGTTTTATCACAATAGGATCAGCGGTTTGGCCGTGATTGTGTCACAGACAGACAGACAGACTTTCGACTTTATAATACAGATATGGATATGCATTCAGTACTGTGCAACATTGGGTTATAATATTCAGTACGTGACTATATAAATGAGGCTTATCGTGGCTCAGGAGCACATAAACGTGCGATTGTTAACAGGAGAGGTTGTGGGTTCGATTTCCATTCGAAGAAACTGAATATTTTATATTTTTATTTACTGAAGTGTCTTATTGAAAACCGAGTTTTATTTAGAAAAATTCTTGAGTAGGTAACTGTAGGTGTATGTTTATATAAGCTATGCAAATATTTGTCACAATCTAGGGCATATCACCTTAGTGTCTGAATTCTCAGAGCAGGTATGCTAGTTATTTAGAGCTACACTATTCAATAAACGTTGTTGACTACTGCTACTGGTATATACTGTGTCACAGCTGCCGTAAATACGTATTATTATGATGACATGGCAAAAATAAAGCGATATAAGAAAAGGTTTAAGTTAATTATTGAAAAGGAAGAAAATACAATTATATTGTATTGTGTGTGTGCATGTGTGTTTATGTGAATGTATGCGCGCGTATGTATGTAGGTATCATGAATATAACTTAGCTACGAAAATCTTAAGCTATCCATAAAACATATAGTACCTACACTAAATATTAAGTCCAGAGGAGTGTGTTCATAGAAATAATAAATCGACATAAAACCAATATCGATACTGAGCGAGCTATATAATAATTTAACTTTACTTCTATTTTCTGCAATAAAATGGAGTTTCAACATTTACTCAAGAGCCAATTAAAAAATAAACTACTTCATCTTGTATATTAGTTTTAGTGTTTACACTTTAGTCCCACTACGTACCTTTCTACGTTCTTTTTATACGTCTTTTTATAAACAAACTCTGGTTGCTTTATTAACTAAACACAGCAGGGTAGGCAGAGGGAACATAGTGTTAAGACACTATGTTCCCTACTTTCCGCCAATTTTTTCTAGGCATTGCGTGTTGAGTGGTGGAACTCAACGCCGGGCTTTTGCCTTGGTGCCAGAGAGAAGGATTAAAAATATTAGTTAATCATTAATCGCTCAAGTGCGGATCGAAGCCACAACTGTCGCGTTACAGTAACACCCATGTGCCTCTACACCACGATGTTATTATGAAATGACCAATAAAATTTTTCTTCATAATATTATAATTGAGTCTTAAAATTAATTTACAATTTTTCAATGCTAATTAAATTTAATTTTAAATTTAATTTAATTTTTAATGTTAATAATGGATAACCATGCAAAATTTAACGAGTTTTACCAAAACCACGTGTGTAGTTGACAAGCAATCAAAGTTGCCACGCTGTATACGAAACACCTACCTTGTGAAATATTAATTTTAGTATTGTATTAACTAACTTTGTGTCCTTCCAATCAAATTTATACTGTCATTTATTTTAATTATAAAAAAATATTGACTTTTTTCAAAGAGCTGCGTTGAGTTCCGCCACTCAACACATAATGCCTCCAGAACTCGGCGGAAAGTGCGAAACGGAGTGTCTGAACACAAGGTTCTACTTAATACCCCTCAACCTCCTTTCAAGATCGTTATAGAGTACAGAATTGCGTCATCATAAGTTTCTTGTGAGTTATTTTCATTTTTAGCGCGTCGAAGCGGAGACCACGGTAATTGACAGCGGCTGTGTAAGAGCTGCAAACTCTTTATGACGCTATAAGCACGAGATGATATTATATACTAACAACTCTATAAAACGAAACTTTCCTTAGCTTTTCACTGTTACATGATCGCTAAGATTCCACTTGCATCACGGAATATATCTAATTAATTGTAAATTAAAATATTTTTCTATAAATAAAAAATCTGATATGAAGCGTTTTAATACGACGGCTGTAGATTTGATTTCCACTTTGAGGATTCGTTTCCACGCGGACTTTTGGCGGACGCCAAAACTGTCAAAGCGGCACCGTCACGCACCATTTCAGGAAATTAAATGGTCGCTACCATCGCCATAAATACATTACAATGTTATTGCAACTATATAATATAATAAAATAAGACCACATCGCTGTCTGACATGACATTTCCTTGAATGGGAATCGAACCCACAAACTGTCACGTTTACACCATGACCGGCCTCAATTGTAGCAAATAGTCAAATTAATAAGGCATTAAGCAAATCATTATATCCTAATATCTAATTCGTGATTACAATTAACATTAATAACATTATAGCCACTGCCATTATTCATATTTGCCACTACTATCTTATTGTTAGTTCACACACCGTCACGCCGCGGATTAAGTACCTCCGGACTACAGCTGCCACCTGTCGGATAAACATAATTTAGTAAAGACACGCCGACACTAATATAATATTACTGCCTTACTATTGTTATTTATTACTTGATTCTCACTCTCGTCACACTTAGTGAAGCAATAAAGTATCTATATATTATTAATATATAGATACGTGAAGCAAAAACATATATTCCGTTTTTATGAAAATGGCGCGGTCGTTATAGTTTATTTATGTAGGTGAATTGTAGAATTCTATTTATGTTTCAATAAATAAATCAGCTTCACGCTGTATCTCGCACGCAGCAGAGTAGGTAAAGGGAACCTTTTGTTAAGACACTCCGTTCCTCACTTTCTGCCGTATTCTGGAGTCATTGCGTGTTGAGTGGCAGAACTCAATGCCGCGCTTTGCCTCGATACCAGAGCGAAGAAATGGAGATATAAATTTAAGTAAATATTTCATTTCCTCGAGTGGGATCGAACCCAAAACCAGTCAGTTTTACAGTCACATTTTGGGCCCCTGCGCCACAACTGGCCTCATTTTTCAATAATGCTTATAAAGTATTAACCAATAAATAAAACATGACACACACTACCAAGCTTTGGTAAATATTTACACTTTTATATGTATTAATTGACATACACGTTGCTATGGCAACGCCAACGCGTATTATTATACGTAGGGGAGAGGGGGTTAGCTTAGAACAGGGGCACCTTTGAAAATATGTGTTAACAGAGCTATTTTAAAAAGAAATTTTGGTAGATTTTTTTTGAGTAGTTGCAGCACTAATCTGCACACGTATCACTTGTCACCGCTGATATATGAGAGCCAGTTGTTGAGTTACGCGGAGTTTTTGATTTTGAGTAAAATATTATGCATTTTTAAATAAACGCCTAAGGATCGCAGGGATCCAATTCAAGGTATATGGTTTTATTTTTTCCTCTCTTAGTTAGAATGTTGCATATATCATGCAATAAACTTGAGATTACTACAATTTTTAAACTTTTACTTGAAAAAGAAACGTTTGGAAATGATCAAGTACCACTGAGGCTTTGAACAAAATAAAGAGGGCAGTTTTGAATATTATTATATATAAAAAATACCGCGAAAGAAAAACAAAACTATACTGAACTTTTCTTCACAAGAAAGTGACTCAAAAAGGCAATTGGAATCAGAAGAGGAAGTGACAATTTACTGTGAAGAGAATGAAGATACTGATACCTGTGCGTATGAAGACTACGAAATGGAATTAGCAACTTAATAAATATTGAAGACTTCGTTTTAGCGAATGTTTCATCCATCATCTGTGAATAATAAAAAAGAAACTTGTATATTTTTTTCTTCCCTGAGAAAGAGGACAACTGCTACGTTAGTTTTTCAAAAGTCTTACGTAGACTAGACTTAAGGCCAGTCATGGCGCAGCGGCACGAAGTGTGACTGTAAAACCAACTGGTTGTGGGTTCGATCCCCACTCGAGAAGATAAAATATTTACTTAAATTTTTATTTCCATTTCTTCCATTCCATTTTGTTTTATTTTCATAATGTTAGATTTATTCTATGATTGATCCCATAATGTTAATTACTTCTACGAAGCCAAAGCTACTTTTTTGTTTTTTTTAAGTTTTTTAAAGTAACAGACTTTATAATAATATTAAAGTTATTTAACACTAGTACTAGTACAATCGCAATATTAAACTAGGTATATTATTTTTTTAAGTTAACATGGTACTGATATTTGATCTTCATCGTTTCTAATGTTAAGTTTATTAATAAAATTACTTAAAAGCCTTTTAATTTCATTGAATTCGATGATAGTTCAAAACTACCCCATATATGTTCAAAGCTACCCCGGAAGGGGGGCAGCTTTGAACATTTGACTACTGCTACTAAAGTTGATATTGCACCTTTAACTTATATATTTTTCTGCATATGATGCTACGATTTTGTGGCACAATAGTTGGACTAAGCATTATGAAATAGTAAAGAAGTTAAAAACTGTAGAATTTTTAGATATGACACAAAGTTTAAAAATCTTTCGAATGTGCCCCCCTCTCCCCTATTCTAGTTTGTATATATTATTTCATTGTATTTAACACCTTACTGACAGGCAACAGAAACTTCCTCGTGCCGCCAGCGATTTTTTACTGAAACTACATGCGGCCGGCAATTTTTAAGCGATTTTACTTAGCTTGATTCGCCATCATCGTAACTATTAATTTAAATTTACCACCTACCTGGTGACCCAATCTGATGGCAATATATTATACTTAACTAGAGGGCGCGCGCGGCTTCGCTCGCTTATTAGGAGTGAATGCTAAAAAAACCACGAAACACGTGTTCAATAAAATATTTTTAACAGTCTGAATTTAAATTTTTATAAAAACCGGTGGCAATTTAAAGATTTTTCCATATAAACTTTCAACGTCTTATTTGAACCCTTAGGGGGTGAATTCTTAAAAACCATGAAACACGTGTTCAATGAAATATTTTTAAAAGTCTGGATTTAAAATTTTATAAGAATCGGTGCCAATTTAAAAAAAAATCCATACAAACTTTCAACCCCTATTTCATCCCTTTAGGGTTAAAATTTTTCAAATTCCCTTCTTAGTGGATGTCCAGAATATGAAAATAAATATCTGCCCAAATTTCACGTTTCTACCATCAGCGGTTACGGCTCTGCGTGCGTCTTACCTCAGTCAGTCAGCACAAGTCCTTTTATATATATAGACTAGAGGGCGCGCGCGGCTTCGCCCGCTTATTAGGAGTGAATTCTAAAAAAACCACGAAACACGTGTTTAAGGTAATATTTTTAACAGTCTGAATTTAAATTTTTATAAAACTCGGTGGCAATTTAAAGATTTTTCCATATAAACTTTAAACCCCTTATTTGAACCCTTAGAAGGTGAATTCTTAAAAACCATGAAACACGTGTTCAATGAAATATTTTTAAGAGTCTGAATTTCAAATTTTATAAAAATCGGTACAGATTAAAACTTTTTTCCATACAAACTTTCAACCAATATTTCATCCCTTTAGGGTTCAAATTTTTCAAATTCCCTTCTTAGTGGATGTCCAGAATATGAAAATAAACATCTGCCCAAATTTCACGTTTCTACCATCAGCGGTTACGGCTCTGCGTGCGTCTTACCTCAGTCAGTCAGCACAAGTCCTTTTATATATATAGATAATCTCAACAGTATGAGTATATTACATATTTCACCTATCACATTCGATATGGGTTTCAGATGAAAGGGCTTGACTAGGAGAATACAACATATTATGAAATAAATCCAAGATGGCCGCCACAACAAAATAGCAGTCTACATATTTCTTCAATCGAATTCGATATGGGTATCAAATGAAAGGGTTTGACTATAAGAATACATATTATAAAAAATAGAGGTATTTATATTTCTTCAACCATACTCGATATGAGTATCAAATGAAAAAGCTCGGCCAAGAAAATACTGAAATAAACCCAAGATGGCCGCTAAACCAAAAATGCAGAATACATATTTTTAAAATTATCCTCAATATGGTATCAAATAAAAGGGCTTGACTAGAGTAATTCAGCAATTTGAAATAAATTCAAGATGGCCACCGCAACAAATAGCGGTCTACATATTTCTTAACCCGCCTTTGGTGACGTGTATGCATGTGAGACCGTTTATGACCGACGACCAATTATGTAAATTATTCAAAGTTAAATTTGTATTTTCTGTTTGAAATTTGTGAAATTAGCGAAAGTACGTGTTTCTTTATTGCATTTTACTATAGTATTATAGATTCAATTAATAAATGAGCTCTTTGTATAATTTTATTGATATGTTATAAAATATGTTATAAAATTTTATATTATGATTCAGAATATTTTACTAAAACAGATAACGTTGGACTCGAAGAACTTCCAAGAGATGCCATACTATCTGATTTGGATTTATTACAAATATCGTCGAATAGCTAAGGTAAGTAGAACCGTAGAGCTAAGCGAGGTAGAACCGGAATATTTCGTACCCAGATCAAAATTCGGACAGCAGAAAAGGCATTGAGTGACCGGGAATGTACAGGTGACAACAATTCCTCTTTTTATTTGGATATGGATAACTCTGCCAAATACAGCAAAGAACCCCATCGCTTATCCGAAGTGACTAGAAACCACTATAATATTATAAAAAATTGACACTAAGACTTTCAGTCGTTTTGAATATCGATGATAGGTGTGGGACTGTTTGTGTTTTATAAAAAGGTCCGTGTCAAGAACGCGAGTGGCGAAAAAATAGAACAACTAAATATTCTTGTCACAAAAGCAAGAAAGATTTTTCTATTCTCTCTCTATTCGCGCAACACTTAGGAAGACACTTTACACACACTCACGTTTATAGTTTCAATTGTACACTTATTTAATAGATAGCTAGATTTTTTTTCAAAGTGTCCCCCTTGTTTTTGAATGCATAAGTTGCATATCCGTAATATATTACGATATACGTCTAGGGGGATCTGGTCGGCATATTCTGGTTACGTATGAGGTCTAAAAATTTCGTAGCATTTAAATTACCGTCAATAAAAAGTAGGCCCTAGTATTTTATTTCGATGAATGCCAGCCCACACAAATTTAAATAATATCCATGTTAGTTAGTACCTATATGCTGCTTCCGTAAATGATTCGCTGATACTTCCATCCTGTATATTTGCTCGTCGATAATAGATTCGAATACCTTGGAAATATTGTAATATATATGTTATATACATTTATTGGGAGTATAGAGATAGGACAATATTAACTGAAAGGGGTACAATTTGAGGTTTTAAGTAGGCCTTCTTCCATATAGAGGGAAAAACATTGCCAGTTAGTGAGAAGTTAATAATATGAATGATCACTGGTGTAAAGTTATCCAGCACAAGAAGAATCATATCTAAAGACAATTTGTCACAGCCTTAATGGAAATCGAACTGATACCCTTCTTAACAACATCATGGTGAGAAAGGTTTGTAAAATTACCAGACTTAATCTGTGCATTAATTGTTTTAAGGGGATGGGAAAAGTAATTATTTAAAATATTGAGATCCATAATGGATGAACTACAGGGATGACAAATAATCCAATGTTCTGAAGACTTAAAAAGGTTGTGAGGGATTTACATATATACAACAAAAGAGTAGTAATCTAAATATATTCCATTTTCTATGCGTTTTCGTAATCACACAAATTAGATAAAAAGGTGGCGAAAAAACGTACGTGTTGTACAACATTGGAAATAAATACAATAATTGTACAGATACTTCAAGATACTGTTTATAATACGTTGTATTCTTTTTAACTATGACTATTTAATTTGATTCTCATATCGAGAGTGATTTAAGAAATATGTAGTCTGCCATTTTGTTGGTACGGCCACCTTAGATTTATTTCATAAAAAAATAAATAAATAAATCAGCTTCACGCTGTATCCTGCACACAGCAGGGTAGGCAGAGGGAACCTAGTGTTAAGACACTCCGTTCCCTAACTTCCGCCAAGTTCTGGAGACATTGCGTGTTGAGTGGCGGAATTCAACGCCGCGCTTTGCCTCGACACCAGAGCGACGAAAATGAAAATAGAAATGTAAATAAATATTTCTTTACCTCGAGTGGGGATCGAACCCACAACCAGTCGATTTTACAGTCACACTTTGTGCCCCTGTCATTCTTCTAGTCAAGCCCTTTCATTTGTTACCCATATCGAGTGTGGTTGAAGAAATTTGTTGAATGTTATTTTGTTTTGGCGACCAGCTTAAATTTATTATAATCTTTAATTTTTGATCTTTCTATTACAATATTTGAGAACCCAAAAGCGATTTCAACCGTCGCAAATAAGTCCTGTCTCAAAATATCTTTAATCTGTTTAGTCTTTTACTCTTTATCCGAAGCAGATATTAGTTTTTATTCTGAAACTCAAAACTGTTTCAAAACAGTTGAACGCTGTTTTAAAACACGATTCATAATTTATTTCTATACCTTACCAACCTTCGACACCAGAATATAAAGCGTGGTATAGTCCTGGCAAAAAATTACTAACATGTTGCGTCAAGCAGTGTACGTGACAAGTTAACAAAACAGCTCGTTGAATACACGCATATAACAATTTAACTTTCTAAATAAAGAAGTTTGACATTTTATACAATTTTCAGCGTATTCAGGCTTACTTAAATAAAATTTTAAATATCAAACTTATGAGAAGGCGCAGGCACAAAGTGTGATTGTAAATGCTACTCGCTTTCGACTCGTTGTGCGTACGATTCTCACCCAAGGAAATGAAATATTTATTTAAAAAATAAAATCAAATCAGCTTCACGCTATATCCCGCACACAGCAGGATAGACAGAGGGAACCTAGTGTTAAGATATACCGTTTCCCTCTTTCCGCCGAGTTCTGGAGCCATTGCTCGTTGACTGACGGAACTGAACGCCACGCTTTGCCTCGCCACCAGAGCGAAGAAATGAAAATATCGAGGTTTGAACATATGGTTTGAATTTCGACTCGATATCTTCAAGCGTTCCTGAGATAAAGGCAGACAGACAGACTGACAGACGGACGGACAACAAAGTGGGGAAGAAAATCATGTAAGGATTCGTTTTTTCCTTAAAATGTACAGATCCCTAAAAATGAACGGCGATATTTCAAAATGTAATCTCAATTCGAAGGTAAAATTCGAAATGAAAAAGCCAAAAAGATGAAGGGCGGTAATTGACAGCGGCTGTATAAACGCTGCAAACTTTATGACCTCATAAACACAAGATGAAATTATATCCTAACGACTCAATAAACGGGAACTCCTTTCAGCTATTACAAAAACGCCTAAGTTATTGGTATTAACGTTTGGTTTCTATATATATAACACGCAATTCCTGCAGATATGTGAGAAAAGTGGAAAGTGGAGTGTCTTAACATTACGCTTCGTCTGCCTACCTTGCTAAATGTGGGATACAATGTAAAGCTGAAAAAAAATGTCTATTTATGATTTTGAAAGAAAATTTACAATTATGCGTGATAAATTGAGGAGTTAAAGAGGACGATTGCATCATGGGACCCATCGGAATACAAAGTGAGAAATCGAACATTTCCTTGTTTGCCGTCGAAACTTTATGATACATTTGGGGGAATACAAAATATTAAGGGCTTTTTAACAATAAACGTCTATTTGACGTATGCCACCTTAGAGTGCAGACATCAGCAGTTATGTTTACGTTCGATTTAACAATATATTGAAAATATCAGTTTATTTACAATACGAGAAAAAGCGAATAAATATTTTTAAATCACTGAGCATAATAATAATTATTATTTCTTTATAAGTTAATGTTATTGGAAGCTTTACAATTCTGTCTGATTTTTTCAGCTAGCAGCT
The DNA here is from genome assembly GCA_013421005.1 of Heliconius erato x Heliconius himera. Lineage (NCBI taxonomy): Eukaryota > Metazoa > Arthropoda > Insecta > Lepidoptera > Nymphalidae > Heliconius > Heliconius erato x Heliconius himera. Next base: position 3,461 of record JAATLQ010035873.1, on the reverse strand, counting down.
TTCATACGTATGTACGTACGTAGTAGGGTAGACAGAGAGAGCCTTGTGTAAAGACACTCCACTTGCCACTTTCTACTACATTCTATAGGCATTACGAGGTAAGTGGCGGAACTCACTGCCGCACTCTTCTTCCAGAGCGAAGAAATGAAAACAATAAATATTTTTTTTTTCAAGTGGCAAATGAAACCACATCCTGTTTACAGTCACATGCTTATGCCGTGCCGCGACTGATGATTATAATTTGAAAAACATCAATTAAATTAATATTATAATAACCTTAGGTAATATCTCAGATACCATATATGTACATATAATTGTGTGAGAAATCCTATCTTTCCTCTGACCGTATAAATTAAAGCCCCGGGTAATGCGATTGTAGTCATTGTTATTTTAATACTGCTTCCCATACTCGCTGACCCGCATGTCCTCGACTCCTGTATCCCATATTTCACTTTTAACTCCTCTCTTACGAATCATTTAAGCAAAAAATTTAACTTGACGTTTAAAATTAGGTTAAAAGGTTTAACTTTTGTCTAGGTCTCGTGTATTTATATTTTTTATACTATCACATATAATAAAATTCGCAAAGCAACATGTACATTTAATAAAATCTACTCTCTCTGTGCATGAAAGACGTATGAGAAAATCAATTATAGGAGGCATTTCATGTAATAGGACCTAAAATAATGTAAACGTTTGTGCGCGCTAATTTCAGAAACGGATTAAACGATTTAAATGCAGTTTTCAATATCATATTTTAGCAAATATGTCTCGGGATTTAGTCTTTATTTTATTTGAATCGATTCGTAAATAAAAAACATATATTCATCATTTCTACAACATAACCGCTTTATAGATTGGAACTTTTTAGAAATAAATAATAAAAGTAATTCAGATTCAGGCCGTCGAGGCGCAGGGCAATCACAAGGGTGTGACTGTAACGCGACGCGACGGTTGGGGGTTCGATCCCCATGCAATATGCAATGCCTCGAAACGGAATGTCTTAACAATGGATTCCATCTGTTTACCCTATTGTATGTGGTATACAGTGTGAAGCTGTAAAAAATAACTAAAATTAATGCCTAAATAATTATGAACGTCGTTAGTAAACAAACATAAATACGAAACAAATGAATAAATTATAATGAAATAACAGTGAGACGGTCACTGCTAGAACTCCGGCAATTACGGGTGATGGATCGTTGAACTTGTCTGCAGAAATGACCCTACTCTTAATAACGTCTTGTTTCTTGCAAAGGATTTTTCTCTAATTTGTAACGAGAGCTGAGATATAGTACACGAAATGTACAATTTAAGTAATTTTTAGATTTATTTCATTTGAATTCTTCGATTTCGGTCTAGTAAAGAAATCATTACTTTAATTTTTATCTTCTTGAGTAAGTATTTGTCTTTTAGCTTCACACTGTAGTAGCACGGTAGGCAGAGGGAACCTGGGAACTTAGCGTTAAGATACACCGTTTCCATTGAGGCACTTCCGTTTCACGTTTTTCGCCGAATTCTGAAGGCATTGCGCGTTGAGTAGCAAAAATCAACGCTGGTAACCGCAAAAAATATTTTTGTTATAATTTTAACAACATGATATAAGAGTATTTAAGATAATATATCTACTTATTTAAAATAGAAATGAAGTAATTGATATATATATTTTTTCACGATATCGCGTAAATATTACGCCAAAAAATGTAATCAATTAGCTACGGCCCTCCAATTTACTTGTGGTATAAAAATCTATTGACACAGATGTCTATTTCGTTTACAATTTTAACATTGCGGCTTTAGAATTAATTAACATATTTTTTATATCACACTCTTTTTTAAATATATTATGAAAAAAATGTTTCTTCAAATTTTGTTTTTTAAACAGAGAGGACCTGATGACACATACCTCAATTAAAAACTTTTTGTACAGTTAAATGATTTACATTTGCAACACGTTAAATTTTATATAATTACTGGCAACCCGCGGCTTCGTTCTCGTTTCGCGGTTTTTCTCGCGCAAATCGCTGACCCACGAGAATTCAGGGATAAAAAGTAGCCTAAATATTGTTATACAATATCCCTTATCTTGATCTCTTCTACCTTTAGACAGAAAGACAGACAGATAAAAAAAATCGGACAAGTGTAATTCGGGCTCGCCCATCGAGGGTTCTGTACTAAAATTTGAGATCTCAGGCTTTTTCTGGAATTCAGCTTAGCTAGAGCCCTTTCATTTGATACTTCATTTGAAGTAACGGCTTTAATATCAAATTTTGCCACCCCTTTTATGGCTATTATTTTCTAAAATGTATGTTAAAGCATTAGCTTGACACCGATTTCAAAATCATAAAAAAAATAAAATATTATTTTTGTTTACCAAAATCAAAGTATGTACTTTTAGTAAAATTATTTTTTACTTTTAGTTGGTTGTTGGAAGTCGGTTTTTTTTTGTGATAAAAAATAACTTTTTTTACGGTTTTAAGTGATGGATAGACCTTAAAAGAATACTCAAGTCGATTAATGGTTGTCCTATGTAGAACTTGTCCATACTAATATTTTGATATATTGACAAGAACATACATTAAAAATATTCGGGCAAATTGGGAACCTCTCCCTTATATCTTCTTTTTCGAAATGCATCGATGAGAAATCTCACTTCTGACACCCATTTTAACAATATTTTTTCTTGTAACTATTACAATACAATTATATTTTTTACCAAAAAAAACAACATGTTCAATTTCATCCGGATCCCGTAATCAGATCCTAACCAAACTTTCACTATCCTTGAAGTATATCGTTTCAAATAAAAAAAGAATCATTGCTATCAGTTCGTTTGATAATGAGTTATTCATCCATTTGTCGCGCACATACCTAATGCAAATTTAAGACGTATGTGATTTTCTCATAGATACCATAGTCTAGTGTAGTTTTTAATAAAAAAAATAATCAAAACAATTTTCCTTTTATATTTAGTCGCATTTTCCTTCTAGAACATTGCCTATTTATATGTTACAGCTATAATATAAACTTATATTTATTTTATTACAACTAAAATCGCCATAAAATTTCGATTACAGATAAAAAAGGCATATTTTGGATGAGTGCCGTATTCCGACGGGTCCCATCACCTAGATCTACTGTCATGTATCACATGTAATAGCAACGTTTCCTTCTGTTCACAAAGGCTTTTTACCACGAGAAAATGTGAAAGTTACGGCTTTCTTTGAGGCCGGTCGTGGCGCAGCGGCACGAGGTGTGACTGCAAAACCGACTGGTTGTGGGTTCGATCCCCACTCGAGGAGATGAAATATTTACTTAAATTTATATTTCCATTTCTTCGCTCTGGTGTCGAGGTTAAGCGCGGCGTTGAGTTCTGCCACTCAACACGCAATGCCTCCAAAATTCGGCAGAAAGTGGGGAACGGAGTGTCTTAACACTAGGTTCCCTCTGCCTACCCTGCT
>JAATLQ010035872.1:0-32891 GCA_013421005.1 Heliconius erato x Heliconius himera | reverse complement strand
GTCACTTTGTTATGTTTACTTTTTACATTTATAATCTGTTAAATCAACGATTAAATTTTTAAATTTTTGATTTGTTAAAAAAAAAACAAAATAAAAAAAACTACTTTTATTCATATAACATCCTTGTTTTGTTGTGAATAATGCCTTATGACATCAGTTTCGTAACAAATATTATCAGTATTGTTACTCATCAGTTACGTTACGAATTCGAAAATGTACACTTTTCTGAGTATGACCCCTTAATGGAAACGGGTGTCTCAACACTAGGATCACAGGATCCCTCTGCCTACCCTACTATGTGCAAGATAAAGTGTGAAGCTTAAATAAAAAAATATATATTGTTCCAAAACATTTTAAAAATGATAAAATGATTGAGGGTTTTCCTCATTTCTTAACAACAATCATCTTAATTCGTTTGGAATATTATAAAACAATAAATTATTTAAATGCGAATAAAAAAAAAACCAAGTACAAAAAATATGAACACAAATCGATTAAATCGCTGCGCGCTGACGTAAAATATAGAGACGTCAATATATTAAAAATTACCCACGATCGTAATGTTACTAAGGATAATAATAAAATTATGATAACAGTCGATTGAATCGTTTTAATAATTCGAATAAATAAGTTGATGTTTTTAATTTTCTGTCGGGTTGTCATATTCACAACCTATCTATCTATATATATAAAAGGACGTGTGCTGACTGACTGAGGTAAGACGCACGCAGAGCCGTAACCGCTGATGGTAGAAACGTGAAATTTCACTAAGAAGGGATTTTGAAAAATTTTAAACCTAAAGGGATGAAATAGGGGTTGAAAGTTTGTATGGATTTTTTTTTTAAATTGGTCTAAAAATATTTCATTGAACACGTGTTTTATGGTTTTTAAGAATTCACCCCCTAAGGGTTCAAATAAGGGGTTGAAAGTTCATATGGAAAAATCTTTAAATCGCCACCGATTTTTATAAAAAATTAATTCAGACTGTTAAAAATGTTTTATTGAACACGTGTTTCGTGGTTTTTTTTAAATTCACTCCTAATAAGCGGGCGAAGCCGCGCGCGCCCTCTAGTATTTGTATATAGAAAGAAATCGACTTTGTTTCCATATTGTTGAGTATGTTTTCTATATAATTTTAAAGTGCTAAAAAGTATTTTCTTCTAAGTGTGGAATACACTTAGGAATGGAAAATACTTTTTATAAGTCGTTCTCTGAAAATATATTGTTCTGGAGTGTCGCTATAGACAATAACTAAAAGTACATGCAATTGGTGTGGGTTCCATAGTCCTCTTTCTTACACTCTGATAAGACAAACTGCAGAGTTGATCTCCACGTCTTAGAGCGCAATGTTAAAAATATTATGAAAAGCGGACTCAAACATACAAAAAATATAACCAACTCGTCTAAACAAAACCGCACAATCATTTTCAAGGCTACTTACTTCTGTACAAATACATACATACATATATATAAAACTATCTAATATAAAAGATATTGATCAAACATTATATAGAGGGTGGAGCATCCCTTCCAAAGAGGGTTGGGGCGACCAATGGGGTTGTACTGTAAATTGAGAACACGTGAACTGAACTGAATGTCAAAAGTGACGTATAGTCAAAACATTTGTACAAAGAGTGTTTGAAATTAGAAAAATTACATTCAATATATAAAAAATGCTTTAAAAATTACATAGCTTGATCATTGATGAGGGTAGGCAGAGGGAACTTGGGACCCTAATCCTAAAATCTGAAAGTTAAATTAATTCATTCCTCTGAATGGAAATCGAGGCCAAGACCGTCGCGATTACAGGCTACAGGCAATAATATAATTGAACATAAAAGATGATACCATTATATTATTTTTTGAATTACACCATATGATTGTTTTACGATAATCAATAAAAATATAACAATAAAAATAACATTCCAAATTTTGTCAATCGACTTTTTGCATTAAGGCTCTACGGACGAAAGCAACAAGCCTTGACATTTATTTAAAAAAAGATCTTTCCTAATAAGATGACAATGTATGTTAATGTGTCAATACAATATTTTAAAATCATTTAATTTTTACTTAGCTTCACGCTGTATCCGCTCAAAGCAAGTAGGCACAGTGCGCCTGGAAAAAACTTCCGATCCCCACTTCCCGCCGAATTCTGGAGGCATTGCGTGATGAATGGCGGAACTCAACGGCGAGTTTTGTCACTACGCTAGAGTGGAGATATTAAAACATATATTTCATTTCCTCAAGTTTCCAGTCACATGCTTGTGCCCATGCGACATGCCGGGCCTCCTTACCTCATACATACCATATTAAATTTAAACATGCTGTATACAAATTACATTCGGTCGCGTGCGGGCCTAACCGCAAAATCGTACGCAGTTACTATATTTTACACAAACAATCTTTCGGGAATCGATCTCTGGTCAACTGCTGGGTTTATTTACATATAATATACATATGCAAAAACCCTTCCCCAAAATGTATACAGACTACACTTACTTGATATTAGTATTATAAAGGTATAAAGCCAAACAGCTTAACGCACTAATCTCAGGAACAACAAGTATTTTTGTACAATTTTTTTTATGGGTAGTCCATTTATCGAGGTAGACTATATGCTATATTCCATGACGGCTACGTTAGATGTTAATCGTGCTAATCGTTTCGATGTAACCCACTGTACCCGTCGCGCCAGTACAAGAATAATTATATTTTTTTAGGTATTAGGGCCAGCGTAGGTACAGATTTTGCGGTTCTTAGTACAGATTAGTTTTTTTTAGTGCCAAAATAAACTAACTTAACCTAATTTAACCTGCAACCAATCGTAGTGGAGAACGGAGTGTCTTAACATTAAGTTCCCAGATTCCATCTGCCTACCCTGCTTTGTGCGGGATACAGTGTGAAGCTATACAAGTACATACAAGTTTCTAACTCATAAACTATCTACTGACAGTCAAATGACAGAATCAAACCCATAACTATTATCTAGTAGCCTTGATACGAACCTTCAATTATGCGATCACAGTGACTGTGGACTTAGCGAAGCGAGTAATTAATTGTTATAATAGTATTTTATACGACTGTTGAGGAAAATTTTTATTGGGCGATAGATTGTAAGTGAATAAAAACTTTATATTAATAAAAAAAATATATATATTTGGTTATACTTTTTATTGGTATCAATAGAGTGGCATTTATGAATGTATTGGCGTAATAATATCTTATAAATTGATATACGCTTCGCCTTTACCTGACATCCCGTCTCCTTCTTTGTATTATACAAAATAATAATAATAAAGTGATAATAATTCAATTTAATTCATAAAAGTATTCAATTTTTCGTCAATGTTTTCTAAATTAAAATTTTCATTTAAATATTCTTATTTAGACGTCACCAGCAACTTTGTTCATTTTTTTTAAGTCAAGGTTAAGTTTGATTTTAATTCTAAGTCAATCAAAGAATACTATAACCATGAAAACATTAGCATTTATTAATAGAATAAATCTAATTACTTTAAATTACAAAAGTAAAAATCTTATTATTTTTTGTATAACAATAACAATACAAAAGATTTTTTATTATCTACTTAAGTATTTTTTTGCAGAACATAAAAAAATATGACCAATTTTTTTGTTTTCAATACAAATAGTAATAACCTTAGTTTTTATAGTGAGACCAATCGTAACCTCGTTCTACACAGTCGGTTAAGAAATATGGCCAAGTTCATAGTTTAGGTGCGTACACCTGCCTTATTAAGAGGGCGGTATAACGTTAACATACAAATTAAGGGTACAAATACTGTATGTTTAAATAATGAATTTACATAGCATTAATGTATTAAACAAGGGTTAATTCTTTAATATCAGTTTATATTTTAATTTGTAATGGAGTATATCCATCTCTTTTACTATTTTTGGTAAACAGCGGTTATTTAGTGACAAATCAGTGTTTGCCCCTTTGCATAAAACGCAATACACAACAAGTGGGCGGAAGGAACCTAGTGTTAAGACACTCCTTTCTCCACTTTTTATCCAATTTTTGAGATATTGCGTGTTGAGTGGCGGAACTCAATGTCGTCTATTAGAACAGAATGATAAAAAATTGTTAAAATGTGTATAAATACTCACTTGTCCAAGGGGAGTAACCTCCCTATAGGTAACCCTATAGGTTTTGATTTCGCGGCCAAACTGCACCAAAACAAAATTCGGTACAGCACCGTACCGTAAACCTAACGGTTTTAGATTCGATTCTCACTCGGGGAAATGAATTATTTTCATTTCATCGCTTTTATCTAAAAAGACAAAGGGCTGCACAGAGTTCCGCAACTCAATCCACTATATTGAAAACTAGAGCTCCCGCCCCGCTTATTAGGAGTGAATTCTAAAAAAACCACGAAACACGTGTTCAATAAAATATTTTTAACAATATGAATTTAAATTTTCATAAAAATCGGTGGCGAGTTAAAGATTTTTCCGTATAAACTTTTAACTCCTTATTTGAACCCTTAGGGGAAGAATTCTAAAAAACCATGAAACACGTGTTCGATGAAATGTTTTTAAGAGTCTGAATTTCAAATTTTATAAAAATCGGTGTCGATTTAATTTTTTTCCCATACAAACTTTCAACCCCAATTTCATCCCTTTAGGGTTAAAATTTTTCAAATTCCCTTCTTAGTGGATGTCCAGAATATGAAAATAAACATCTGCCCAAGTTTCACGTTTCTACCATCAGCGGTTACGGCTCTGCGTGCGTCTTACCTCAGTCAGTCAGCACAAGTCCTTTTATATATATAGATAGAAGATAGACTAGAGGGCGCGCGCGGCTTCGCCCGCTTATTAGGAGTGAATTCTAAAAAAACCACAAAACACGTGTTCAATAAATTATTTTTAACAGTCTGAATTTAATTTTTTATAAAAATCGGTGGCAATTTGAAGATTTTTCCATATAAACTTTCAACCTCTTATTTGAACCATTAAGGAGTGAATTCTTAAAAACCATGAAACACGTGTTCAATTAAATATTTTTAAGAGTCTGAATTTCAAATTTTATAAAAATCAATACAGATAAAAAAAAAATTCCATACAAACTTTCAACCCCTATTTCATCCATTTAGGGTTAAAATTTTTCAAATTCCCTTCTTAGTGGATGTCCAGAATATGAAAATAAACATCTGCCAAAATTTCACGTTTCTACCATCAGCGGTTACGGCTCTGCGTGCGTCTTACCTCAGTCAGTCAGCACAAGTCCTTTTATATATATAGATTAAGCGTTGCGGGAACAACGGACTGTCTTAACATTACATTACCTCTGCCTATTCTGCGGGATACTGCGTGAAGCAAAAAAAGGAGAATCTACTATCACGCCGTACTAACATGACATACATATGGAGGCATAAATTTATATGATGAATAAACGTTAAACAAAAAGAAAATTCATCTTATAACTGACCATACCTAATGTAATTAGGTAAAACGATAAAGTATATTATTACTAGAATAAACGTTACGATTTATAACGAAATTAAAAAATATTTGACTAAAGAGAAGAAAGTAGTTACCACACCATGTTGAGGCCATTGTGGGTTCGATTCCCACGCGCGGGAATCAATTATGTCTTCGCTCTGACTCCAAGGTAAAAGCCCGGCATTGAATTCTGCCACTCAACACGCAATGCTTCGAAAAAGTCGGCAGAAAGTGGGGTACGGAACGTCTTAACACTAGGTTCCCTCTGCCTACACTGCTGCATATGCGGGATACAGCGTGAAGCTGATTTATTTATTTTTTTGGTTGCCATAGCGTGGATTTGTGGGTGCCCATCGCGTTGCAGGGTGAGCAGCTCAGAGCAGTGCCTGGGACTCGCGAACCAAGTATAGGTTTAAGTGTAGCGTATTAGCGCCAAGCTCATACATATATCCCAACTAAATCCGTAATGATTATATTAATGCCTGCTTTGAAATAAGGTTTTGGAATTATGTAACATGTAATCTAATATATAATATTATTGGTTTTTAGGGTCCGTACCTAAAAAGGTAAAAATGGAACCCTTATGGGATCTGGGATGTTGTCCCTCTGTCCATGTGTCAATACCTTTTATCTTGAGATCGCGTGGAGGTATCGAGCTGAAATAATATCAAATATTCAGCTCTATAATCCCTTGGAGAGAACACAGAAATTATCAAGCTTCTAAGCCAACGCAATCAAAATATAGGATCATCGATTTTTCTGAATTTTATATGAAATTCGCTGCGTAATCAAAATATAAGTTATGTATGTCCCGTGAACCTACAGTTATGAAATTCAAACGGAAAATTTGGGCACAAAGTGACATTTTACAATACAAATAAAGAAAAAACGTAAAAATTTATAGGCATATCCGAAAAAGATCATTACAAACTTATATTTGTAGTTAAAGTCGTAATAAGTCGTAAGAGTGCATATACCTGCAAAATTAAATTTGTCAACTTTTATAAGTGATACGTCTCGTTGACCTACAACCCTGAAAACAGTACGGAAGATTCGGTGCATTTTAATTTTATTTTTCAGTTTCACTCTGTATTCCGTACATATCAGGGCAGGCAGAGGGAGCTTGGGAACCTAGCGTTAATACACTCCTTTCCCATTAAGACACTTCCGTTCCCCACTTTCCGGCAAATTCTCGAGGCATTGCGTATTGAGTAGCGGAATTCAACACCGCGATTTGCCTCGTTAAGCGAGCGAGGAAATTAAAATATTATTTTATTTGTTTCATTTTCTCGAGTGGAAATATTACAGAAAAGATGAATTACAGAAAAGTACATTCATAGTAAAGAAAAAAAAAATACTAAGAACTTACGTTACTTAACCTTTAACTTAAATAATTTCAAAATAAATGTGTATTTGTGTCAGTTAAAATGTCAGTACAACTGTAGCTAACTCTCAAATCGTATGCCAGTTACGTACACAACAGGTGTTTAATACAGTGTGCAATGTAAGTTTGCTTATTTAATTTTTGACTTACTTTTTCACGTGGCTTCGCCCGCGTTGTCAAATGAAAATAAATTAGAATGTGTATGAAACATACGTTCTAATAGCGGGAGGTAACTGTGACCACAGGTACAGTATATAGAAACGATTAACGTGCCTATAGCCTCTCTTAAATGGACTGCCTAATATAAAAGAATTATTCGATTCGGACTTTTAGTTCTGGAGATAGTGCTGTCAACCAAACAAACTCTATAGCTTTATAATGCTAGTATACTTCATAATATAGTGTATAAAAATGGAAAGATATATCATTTTATTGGGTTTACGCTGAATATATACGGTTGTTGAGAACCTATTGTCGAGACAAACTGCGGTGTAGAGTTCCGTTACTCAACATGTTATGTCTCGAATAAGGGCGGCAAGGGGGTAACGGAGTGTGCTAAGACACTGTGCTTAAAGTCACCTTTGAAAGAAAAAAATACATCACAACGGTTCGGTTACGGTACACTTAATCCGTTTGGGAGCTACGATGGAACAGACAGACATACATACACACATACACAGATACGTCAAACTCGCAACACATTTCTGGTTTTTGTCGGAGTTTTAAAAAAATGTGACTTATCACAATACTCTCCGGGCATCTTTCAAAATATTTTCAAATAATGAAATATTTACAATGTCATTTTAATGATAAAAATGGTCGCTTATTGTACTGTCGTAGCAACTTTTTTTCTTTATTCACCCATTGTTCAGGTTTTTGTTCGTGAGAAAAATATTCTTAATTGTTTTAGCACTTGGGTAATATTTACTATGGTCTATACTTGTCTCGCTTTAACATATGAGTCTATTTTTTTTCCCTTTCACTCAATATTTTTTTCAGTATACAAAGTTTAAATATGAATAAAATTGAAGTATCTCTCTGTGTTTTCAAAATAAATGTGTTTTTCCAATTGCATGTGGTTATACATACGACACCAAAACAGAAAGAAAAAATGTTGTCTTACCAATACCGACCGATCTTTACTGATTTTTATGGGTCTAAAACTGAAAAATAGAAGGTTGCACTAGAAGGTTGCACACATGCACTTACGATATTTAGAATACATGCTTGGAAGCCTTAATAGATCATTGTAGGTAGTAAAATTTTTTTTTTTCAGATAATATCACATACATGTAAGGCCAGTAGTGGCGCAACGAGGCAGGTTGTGGGTTCGATATCCTTTCTAGAATAAATATTTAACATTGGCATTCAGTTCTGCTACTCAAGCCGCGATGCCTCCAGATTTCGGCGAAACGTGGAGAACGGATGGTGTCTTAATGGAGACTGAGTTTCTTAAGCCTAGGTTCCCAGGTTTCCTCTGCCTACACTACTATATGCGAGACACAGAGCGAAGCTAAAAATATCAAAATGATAACCTTTTTTTAAAAATAATAAAAATCGATCGGGTATTTTTCAATCGCTCTATACTACATTATAAACTCATTGGGGAAATCACGATATAAAGATAACAGTACTAAGGGATATTTTCCTTGATTATTTAGACAAATTATAAACATTGCATTTTGAGAATAAACAAATATCTGATCTGATACAAGCGTGATAGTTGTGGGTTCGATTTGAGTAGATGGAATAATTATATTTGAAATATTTTAATTTCTCCGCTCTGATAGATAAAGGCACGAGGTTGAGATCCGCCACTCAATATTCTACTCATCACGCATCGTCCAAATTTCAAGACATTGCGTGTTAGTGGCGTAACTCAACGCCACAATTAGTCTATCAGGGAGCATTGTTAATAATACCACAATCCCGCCACGATAACCTAAAATATACTAGAAATTAAGGAAAAAATGTACCAAGACTCCTAGGTTTTAGATGACGTTTGCACTAAAGTACTAGTAAATAAGACCTAAATGAGTTACAGCAATTTACAATTGAGCGGCAAACAGCATTCTCTTGTTAACTTTGTTGTTGATTCACTGTAAAGAAAAATGAACATGTACCTTCTTTACGAGATCTCAGAAAATATTATTTTTTATCTTCAAGAATTTCCTGAGGTGATCGTGGCGCAGTGGGAGAAGCGTTGACTACAAACGTGTGGGTTGTGGGCTCAATTCCTACTCGTGTGAATGAAATAAACGCGGCGTTTTTCCACTCAACATACAATAGAATTGGCGGAAAGCGGGGAACAGAAGTAGTTTTAACGGAGTGTCTGAACACTAAGCTACCAGGTTTCCCCTACCTACCCTGCTGTGTGTGGAATACTGCGTGAAACTAAAAAAACAATGTGTGTTAGTTGAACTCAACGCCGCTCGTCCAAAAAATACAATATACAATACGCAATCTAAGTTTGTAAATAGTCTCTACGTATAAAAGGAAAATCCATAAAAAGGTTTATGAGATAACGAAATAAAGGTACATAGCGACGATCGCCACATCTCTTAAAAATAAAATTATAAACATAAATGTATAATATTCTATGACAGTATACAAAGTGTTTTTGTCAGCACCACTTTAAACGAAACCACAGTTTTAACTACTCTGTAAAAGTCTAATACTATTAAAAAAAAATAAATAAAATGATTTCCCCCATATGCTGTTCCCGTAAAAGGAGCGCTGACGCTTCCACCCTGTATATTCAAAATTATATACTGACATACTTAATTTAAAAAAAGTGCTATCACGTCATTGTTGCACTATATATGTGATGTGTATAATAAATCTTTCCTCAAATGGGAATCGAACCCACAGCCATTGCGTACAGTCAGATAGCAACCAATACCACCACGACGGCATAATATTAAAGGCAGAAAACAATTTAAAGAATCGGGGAACTTCTAGTTTTTAGTGTTTGCTGAAACTAAAATAACATTTACATTTAAATTGATTATAAATCTTACAGTTACGTTGAACTTTTATTCTATTCAAATGTTTTTAATATAGCCGTGCATTACTCATACATACGTCATGTCTAACCAAAAATATATAAGTACCAGCTTTTAGTTGGATACAACTAAAGGTCTGTAGTGGCACTGTAGCACAAGTGACAGGTTGTGGATTTTTATTTATTTTTATTTATATGTTCATGTCTTCGCTGTGGTAAGGAGGCAAAGTGCGGCGTTTAGATTCGCCACTCAAAACGCGATGCTTGTTGTGTTTGGCGATAACTGAAAAAGAAAGTAACCTAATAACAACGGAGTGTTTTAACTCTATAGGTTCCCAAATTTCCTCTGCCTATCCTGCTATATGCGAGAAACAGCGTGAAGCCAAAAAAAAAATTAAGAGTCGTGAATGATACATGACACATTATTTGTGTCCGAGGTAACGTTGACCTTATGTACAGTGGGTTACATCGAAACGGTTAATGTGATATAGTATTTCTCGATAAATGGTCTATCCAGCGTAAAAAGAATGTTACAATTCGAAACAGTAGTTCCCGAGATTAGTGCGTTCAAAAAAAGACGAACTCATCAAGCTTTATAGTATTAATATAAATTGGAGTTACGTAATCCATGCTTATATTTCATATATTAAAAATGATTGTTGAATTGATTTTTTGAATGTTTATTAAATTTGTAAACGTTATGATATAAATTCCAAATGAAAAAAAAATCTCAACGCAAAAAGATTTCTTGTAAAAATATGTTCCTTAAATAAAACATAACTAAACTTAATAATTTTTAATAAAAAAAAATATTATGTGAACGCAATACCTTAAAGACGTCTATTTCGCTTCCACCAAACACAGTCAACGAACATCTCGATATATCGTCGGAGATAAAATATATATTATAAAGCAGCTCAGGCTCACGCTTTTTCTTCATAACAGGGTAAACGCGACAGTTGTGGGTTCGACTCCAATTCGCAGAATTGAGTTAATTAACATGTCCCCGCTCCCGCAACAAGACAAAGACCGGCGATGAGTTCCGCCGCTAAGCGCAATGTCTCGAAAAATCAGAGGGGAAGACGGAGTGTTTTAACACTAGCCACCCAGCTTTATGCGGGATACTGCGTGAAACTAAATAAAACAACAATAGATACCATACAAAGTGAGCTATCAAACGACCCTATTATAGAACTCTAAAGCGGACAAGTGTGTACGAGTGTTAAACAACTTGTTGTACAATGCCTTGATTGTCCTTGACATGGTTCCTAGATAAGACTACTTCCGGCAATGTCTTAATCTGGGAGACTATAAGAATAGATTAGGCTATTATTTTAGTCTATATAAGCTTTTCTATCGAGCTTTCCCGAATAACACGATAGACAGAGGGAACTTAGTGTTGAGACACTCAGTTTTCAGGCAAAATTTAAAATCGCTTTCTTCCATAAAACACGGAAAAATGAATATAATTTCAACTAAATCGTGGGAAACGGAAGTATCTTAATGGGAACGGAGTAGCTTAACATTATTTTCCCAGGTATTCTTTGCCTATCCTGCTATGTGCGTGATGCAGCGTGAAGCTAAATTATTTTCTCGACTCGGGATTGAATTCACAACCATCAGTCTGACACTGTTACAATTATACATAGAGTTAGTCATTTACTTATATTTTAATTACTATGATTTCCATTATATTGAATTAGATATCGCTAATGTTGCGTGACTACAAATAATAAAATATATACATATATTTAACTATGAATTATCATAATATTTTTATTAAATTACAGAAAATAAAAATTGTTTATTTTAATTTATAGCAAAAGTTGGCATTGTCAAATCAATTTGGGTTGTCGGCTGTGTGGAGTGATCTTTGATTTTTCTCCACAGGAAACGGAGTGTCTTAACACTAAGTTCCATTCGCCTACATTTTCATATATGGGATAAAACGTAAAGCTAATGTTTATTTTATTTTAAATTTGAGACTAGATATGTTAAAGATGAAAAAATAGGTAACGCAATGTTTTACCACTAGCTTATTTTACTAGATTGCAAAAATGACAATTATATTATGTTAAAAAAATCTCTAAAATAGAAGAGTATGTAGAGAAAACCTGGGAACCTAGTATAAGTTGAGATACTCTGTTCCCTATTAAGACACTTCCGTTTCTTAATAGGGAATGAAGTGTCATCTTCTTCAATTTCCATAGATTCATTTAAAATTTCACAGTATATCTTGCAGATTAGACACAAGGAACCCAGTACCATCATTCTAGGTTCATCATGCTTCACTATTCAAGGCTTTGCGTGTTAAGTGGCGGAACTCAGTGCTGAGATTTCCCTCGTTACCAGAGCGAAAATTTGAAAAAAAATAATACACCCGAGTGAAAATCGAACGTACAACCTTCTACAATCTCCATATATGCAATAAAAGTAATAAATCAACTTCACGCTGTATCCCGCACACAGCAGGGTAGGCAGGGAACGGAGTGTCTTGACCCAGTGTCAAGACACTCCGTTCCCCACTTTCTGCCGAATTCTGGAGGCATTGCGTATTGAGTGGCAGAACTCAACGCTGCGCTTAACCTCGACACCAGAGCGAAGAAATGGAAATATAAATTTAAGTAAATATTTCATCTCCTCGAGTGGGGATCGAACCCACAACCAGTCGGTTTTACAGTCACACCTAGTGCCGCTGCGTCACGACTGGTCTCTGGCATAAAAGTACACATACATATATACATACATAAAAATACACATTAAACCACGTCTGTCCGTACATCGATACGATTTGAATGAGCGTACAATAGAGCGGATAGGATTACTTGTACAGCATTGTATAATGCCTCTTACTTCCCCCGGCGACGTTGACGGCCCAGTTGAAAGCAATTGATCAATGGAATGTCTATTAGTTAAGATGTGAGAGTCAGAACGGCTTTGGTTATCTGGAGAGCGCAGCTTCGATTATTGGTTGATGCTAATATCGGTTTAATGAGATATTGTTTTTTTTTATATTTTTAAAGTGTTATTTCACACTTAGGAACGAAAAATACATTTTAAAAACATAAAAAATTTTGGACGGTTTCCTAAGAGGCGCAGGTTTAAATCCCGCTATGTTCTATATTTTTATATGTTTTCTAAAAAGTGGTGTCATTTTGTTAGACAAAATTAATTAAGATGCAATCATAACGCAGTTGAGATATTTAGGCGTGTTGAGTGGCAGTACTCAACGCCGCGCTTTGCCTCCACATCAAAGCGAAGAAAGGGAAATATAAATTTAAGTAAATATTTCATCTCCTCTACTGGGGATCGAACCGACAACCAGTCGGTTTTACACTTTGTGACCCTGCGACACGACTAGCCTCTACATATTTCTTAATTATTTTTATATGACCACTTAAGCAAATGACCATTTTTAATTTTGAGGCCAGTCGTAGCGCAGGGGCCCAAGCGTGTGATTGTAAACGCGCCATATTGTGAATTCGATTCCCACTCAAGGAAATGAAAAAAAACATATTTTCATTTCCTCTGGTTACAAGACAAAGCGCGGTTCATCGCACGATTCATCTAGAATTCGGCGGAAAGTGGAGAACTAAAATCGTTAAATAGGAACGAAGTGTCTTAACGCCAGGTTCCCAGGTTCCATTTGCGTACCCTGCTGTGTTAGGGATATAGCGTGAAGCTAAATCAAAGCAAATCTGTATTTAATATCTCCTAATTAGTATAGTTAGTAGACTATTATTAACTCTAATTTACTTTTATTAACTACACTGAAGGCTAACGATGGTTAGAGAAAATCAAATATTTTTCTTTTACTTTTTAATTAAAGTAATAGACATTCTATTTAAGTAATTATTGATTTTTTTAATTTCAAATCCATCCTTGACTCAGATAAAGTTAAGCGACCAGTTATAGTAATATGCATTTTATACAAATTAAATAAATATTAAATAAGTTCTAAATGAACAAGATTACATTTTTTTCCTCATCATGTAACTCGATGGGCATCAATACGAGAAATTCATGGCATGCAAAAATTTTTTTTAGCTTTATCCCAAGGGAACTAAGTGTCAAGACACTCCGTTCCTATTAGACCCTTCCGTTCCCCATTTTCCATCAGTTGTGGAGGCTTTGTGTGGTGAGTGGTGGAATTCAACGCCGCGTTTTGCCTCCACACCAGAGCGCAGAAATGACACAACCTGTCGCGTTTACATATATATACAATTTGTGCCCCTGCGCCACAACTGGCCTCTAAGTAGTTTTTTTTTTCATAGAGTAAGTCAAATTTGTATTTCTAAGAGACAAAACTATTTCTAGTTCGTTTAGATGACTAGGCCCTTAGAGCTTCGCTTCGTTTCATTATAGTATTATGTAATGATAAAACATTATTATATATTATGACCAAATACCTGAAATTTCTACATAAAACTAATATTATAAATGTGAATGTTAATTTGTTTGTTGCGCTCTCACGCCGGAACTACTCTAATTATCATGAAACTTTATACAAATATTTAAAGGTATTAGAAGCAATAAAGGATATATTGGCTATAATATAAAAATAAGTTTGAGCAAGCGAAACCGCTACAAGCGAAAAAAAACCACAGAAACAAACAAACTATAAACTTCGAACAAAGCGACATCGCCATATAAAACGCAGTTATATAGTTACATTTCTAACAATGCTGTGAAACGGGTTACTGGCACGGACAGTAAATGATAAACTTACCTTGTTCATTAGAGGAAAGTATGGATGAAAACTCTTAAGATTTTCCATGTTTTTAGAGATATTTATTTTATTATATACTAAATTGTACCTTAGATTTCGTCACCGTGGTCAAATGGAAATAAATGAGTGAATAACTTGTGTCATGACACAATGACATATATGTCATATGCAACTGTCTCACTTGAGGTCGGTTGTGGCGCAGGGGCACAAGGTGTGACTGTAAAACCGACTGGTTGTGAGTTCGATTCCCACTCGAGGAGATGAAATAACTACTTAAATTTATGCCTTTGGAATTCGGCAAAAAGTGGCGAACGGAGTGACTTAACACTAGGTTGCCTCTGTCTAGTGGGCTATATCGAAACAATTTACGTAATGTTGTACAAGCAATTAGGCAATACAGCTTATATAGTCTTCTTCTATAAATGGACTATCAATCACAAAAATATTTTTTCGATTCGATTCAGTAGTTCCTGAGATTAAATCGTTTAACCAAACAAACTTTTCATCTTTCATAATATAGTAGTATAGGAAACAAGTAAAGTATAATAACCGTATAGAAATAAACTATGTTTTTCTTTTTACTCGTCTTTCGTACGTGTCAATAGAGATGTTATTAAATTACTTAGGTAATAATATGTAGAATGCTTAAGACGGAAAGTACGGGAAGGAAAATGATCGGTTAAACTCCATATAAAATCATTTGAAACGTTTGAACTATATTATTTTTTTTCATTTTTTTTTAAAGTGTATTCCGCAAAGAGCATGGTAGGCAGAGGGAACCTTGTGTTAAGATACTCCATGATAGTTAAGGATAAGAAAATCATTTTTTTAGATTCACACTGTATTCCGCACATACTAGGGTAGGCAGAGGGAACCTGGGAACCTAGTGTTAAAACATTCAGTTCCCATAAAAACACATCCATTCCCCACTTCCATTCCGCGGTCTGAGTTACCTAGGGCACTTACAATGTGATATGTGTCATACAAAACTTTATTTATTTTTCTTGCGATATCTATATAATTATGTGAAGACGTCACGCAGGCCAAAACCCCGGGGAAAACTAACAAACAATACTTCTAAAGCTAAAAAAATATAATTTGAACGGAGTGTCTTAACACTAAGTCCTTTCTGCCTACATCTAATATCTCTAACAAAATATGACCGTCTGGTCAACGAATCCTGACCGCCCTGAAGTTAGCTGTAAAAGCGAAGATAAGATTTTAGAAATGGTCAGAAAACCTAACTTCAGAGCGACCACGACTCGTCGACAGTACTGTAGATATATACGGTCACACAAACATACCTATATATGTATATAGTAGGTATTCTAACCGCTGGTGATCGCTTAGCCAGACAGGCAACTAAAACCGGTTCGACATCCGATAGAAATGTCGTCCACGTTGCGAAATCATAGCGTACCACTACTTTATAGATTCTATATTGAATAGATTCTTAGAGATTTATTTATTTATTTATTTTGTAATTTTTTAAGTTAAATTACTCGATTATTGTCTTTTTTTTATTATTATTATACGAACAAAGTGTCTTAACACTTTGTGAAGCTTCTAAATTATTATACGAGATAGCTGACTGACAATCTGGTCAGACAAGACTAGCTTAAGGCCGCTGTGGCGCAGGGGCACAAGCGAGTGGCTGTTAACGCGACGGTTGTGACTTCAATTCCCACTCGAGGAATGAATTTGTTTAATTTTGTCGCACTGGTAACAATATATAAAATTATCATGGTCTTATTAAAATTAAGACCCTGAATGAGTCATGTAGAGAGGAATAAAAAAACAACGACTTGCTCGAGACTTTGTGATATTTCTTTTGTTTAGCTGTATGCTGAATTCCTTAAAGGTAAAGTGGACAGAGTGAACTTCAATATAATAGATTCTGGATGCTTTGAGAACATAATTAAAACTGACGGCACGGGCATAGGAATGGAGGGGCGGGGGGCGACCGGTCCGTGCCCATCCCAGAATACTCTACTGCCCAGCCCAGAACTTTTTCTATCAAAAAATTAAACTTGAAAACACTTCACCTTTTGTAAACACCTCTAAATGCTTTTTTTTACAAAAGTTTTTCAAAATTTCAAAAACTTTAATTAATTTTTACTAAATAAATTACAAACTAGGTTAATAAATATCTATATTATCCACGTACTGACATCATTTGTAACTGTGCTACATATAATAAAATTTGATAAGCTCATAACAGTTGTTATATACAATTTATTATTGAACTTGCGACCTACGTCGGCTTTGTTTCAAATAGGTTACCCACAATCTATATATTAAAAATCCCACAAATTTGTGCGAGGAATATGAATCCTTTCATCATGTCCTTAAGTAGGAGTATCGCAAGCTGCATTGGCTTTTTAATTGTTATTAATGTTTATATTGCTTTTTATTCGAAATTGGGACTCACTAATTTTTGTCTCTAACCCTTACAGTTAGGGAGTTATGGGGGTAGCAACCCACACAATGACGGGCACATACATTTAATTATGAGGACAGGCATGGCGCAATGGCACAAGTGCGTGACTGTAAACGAGACTGGTTGTGGGTTCGATCCCTACTTGAGAAAATAAAGTATTTATTTTAATATGAAAATGGTTCCATTTCCTCGCTCTGGTGTCGAGGCAAAGCGCGGCGTTGAGTTCTACACTCCACACGTAACTTCTCTAGAATTGGGCGGAAAAGGAAGAACAGAGTTTCGAAACTTTAAATTCTCTCTGCCTCCTGCTGTGCGCGGATATAAAGTGAAACTATAAAAAAGATAATATAGTAAATAATATGACAACAGATGGAAAGGTCAAGTGGCGTGTTTAAAAATACAAGCGTGCATCGTATAGTATGACTGTATCGTTTTATACGTGTAATATCTGTATAATACGGCCTATTAACTACTTAAGCTTGAAACGTGGGTAATTTCAAAGAAAATTTTCTATTTTTAACTTAATAACATGAAATGACAGTATGTTTGTGAAACATGTTATACTGTAACTTTAAAACCGTATATATATATTGTTTTAGCTTCACGCTGCATCACGTACATAGCAGGAGAAGCAAAGAGGACCTAGTGCTAAGACTCTCTGTTTGTCACACTTATATTTTTCTAATTTTCGAGACATTGTGTTAAGCGGCAAAACTTAACGCGTTGTTTTGTTAACAAGACCCTACAACGCGCGGTTAAACTGAATTGACACAATAAAGATAATGAATTCCCCAAGTGAGAATCGAATCCACAACCGTTGCGTTTACAGCCACACGCTGTGCCGCTGCGCCACGACGGTTTTATAAAAAATATGTAGGGGAGAGCGGGGCTACAAGTACAAGGAATATTGAGTAAATATAGTGAAAGCAACGTGAGAGCGCACCGATGACCATCACATTGGACAATCCAGTGGCATCTAAAACATTTGAATAGAACCACGTGTGTCGGTGGTTCATGGTTGGAAATATTTTCGTATTTCATATTTTTGGTCTATCTCACGAATTTTAACGATTAGCATCTAGTACATCTATGTTTTCTTCAAATATTTTATCTACTATTTCGGAAAACTATTTGTAAATTATACATGTTTCGTAATCTAATCTATATATTGCTTTTTACAACATGCGTATTTGGGGCTAGATGTTCCTTTGTTTGGGGGCATGTTGGGACGTCGGCACAACTTATCCCAATTCATTTGTACCAATAATATAATGTAAATATTACGAACTTATACTCGAAAATCAACTCGAGGTTTTGTGTCACAAGAGTTGATGCAAAAAGCAGCGAAAACAGTTATCGAAGATGCCAGGAATGGCATAAAATCTGTTGCTAAAGAATTATATTATTTGGCCCCTAATGACGCCAATGTTAAAGAAGACGACTATGCTCCTTCGTATATTACAGCTTAGCCTTTAGGTTCAATAAACACATCAGTTTTCAACATTTCAGGTGATATCACCACAAGTATCCAAGACTTATTTAAATAACATTAGTGCTTATGAAAGTCAAATATTTGCGAGTGCCATCAGTGGTTGTTACTTTGCCTGCATTTTGGTGTCAGACCAAAAACAACACCGCCAAGGATTATAACAAACAAGGGATGTCTAACAAAGTTTACAATTTTAACTGACACTCCAGGAAAACAAGCTTAGGAAGAAGATTAGCGTTAGCAAAGTAAAAGGGGCATCTAGGATGAAGAAATAGGAAAAAAACAAATGATAGGGTAAAATAAGTGCAAAACGAATGGTAAAAGGAAAGGAAAAAAAATCTGTTAAGGAACAAGCTTACACTTGAGCAGTCAGAGTTCTGAAGAATGAAGAAATTTGGAGTATTAATGACTAGTATGCTGTGATAGTTATTCTAATTCACGTTCTGGAGAAGAATGAGTTCAGTGTCAAGAGTATACCCCATTCCAAATTCCAAATATAAGAATCAAGATTTATTAACTTATTTATGCACAAATTGTGAGTCTTGTATATCTTTAAATTATTATTTATAATTATTTGATTTCTGGATATAACGTAAACGATTGTTTGTTTTTTGAGCCTAATAAGATAAGCTAATAATCATTGAAGACTAAATAAATGATCAAGGCTGATCAGCTATTCATTATTAAAAACTATTTATGTACAAATTATAGTCAAATTAAATTAGCTTCACGCTGTAATTTTAATTTTATTTAATTTAATTTATAGTCAAATTATATAACATAAAGATGTTCACCTGGTGATTTTTATGATAGTGTTGATTATTCCTTAAAAACAGGCTTCTTTTTATTATTTATTGTTTTTTATTTCACAATAAAAGCTTTAACTAATATAGTAACAATTTAAACAGGCTTGTTAACAACTTTCCCCAAATCGTGGTAAGTTGTTACTTTCCGACTTTAGGCATGAAAAAATTTATAATAAAAATTTTACAGCGAATGCCAAATCACTGTCTTAATAACAAGTCTAGATATGTAATTTGAACTTAATCACATTGTATACACAGTGAAATCAACTATTCGCAACAATATTTGAGGTTCATTAAAAATTGGAACTTCTAGCCTCGCTCTCCCCTATTTATACATAAGTAATTATAAAATTAATAAATATCATATTTATTTGAAGCGGCGCGGTATTTGTTTTTGATAAGAAACAATCAATGTGTGAGTTTTACCCAAAGTCATTACATTTAGGATAGTTATTATCAAAATTATATTTTTCATAGGAAACCTGCATTTGAACCCGCATCTCTTGACAACCGTCCAAACGCTCTGGCCACTAAGCCATTGCCACATTCTCATCGAGCTACCTCGAAATTCTTATATGCTTGTTACAATTTATTTATGTTGTTAGTATATCTATTGAAAGATGAGATTTTTACTCATTTTCTACCCTACATGCCCAAAGATTATACAGTTCTAACTAATAACTTAAAACTATAATTTGGAAAGAGAGGATGCTAACTACGAAATTTTTTTAAATATTTCAAATTTTATTAATTATTCCACACTTAATTACACAAAAAAAATGTTTTTATTAAAGTATAAAAAAATACGTAACCCGTCCATCCAGGATATCAACCTGCGCCTTTCCGAATGGAATCCGTCCAATTGAATCAAACTTATATTATAAAATTATTTGCAAAGCTGTTTCCTCCTTGTCCAGTATTAACCCTAACCTTGAAAATTTAATCAAGATTACAATTAAAATTATTCTTTACATTTACAAAACTGAATTTATACTATATTTTTAAAAAATATTTGTGCTTATTCGACGGAAATTGGGAAACGGAAGTGTCGTAATGGAAACGGAGTGTCCTACCTACTGTTAAATTAGATTTTTAAATTCCCTCTGCTATGTGCTATATGTCCTGATATGTGCGGGAAAGTAAAAAAATATGTAGGTGTGCTATCGTGCTGCAATTAAGATATAAATATGATAAGATGCGCGGTGATTGTGGATTCAAATCGTAGAGAACATTCCTGAAGGAAGAAATCCATAGGTTTTTACTATAAAAAAACAGAAGAGAAAATGTGTACATCAAATAACTTCCCGAAAAAAATATAAAGTAGTTTAAATTTATAATAGAGCATGATTCTAATAAGATTTTTTTATCATTTATATTTGTTCAATTTCGTAGCAATTTTTTTTGTCGTTTAATTGCATAACTCAACCTATATCTAGGCGAGGAAATATCCAACCCTCGATCGAGGGGATCGAACCCAAAACCATTGCGTTTACAGTAATGGCTGTTCCACTGCTCGCACCCATAAACTTAAAATTAAATGATGTAAATAAACTATATGTTATTTTTTTCTTTTCTCAACTCAACTAAACTCAACGTCACGCTTTGCTTCGTTGTCAGAATGAGGAAATTAAAATGATTAAATATTTCATTCCCGTTAACGTTAACTTGTGCTCCTGCGCCACGTTTATATGAGTATTATGTTTAATAAAATTCAAAATTGAAAATGGTTAATTTTATGGTAAAAACGGAGCCTCTATCGTAAAACACCTGTGTAAACATATTAAGTGAAAATATGTTTAATTTATTGTAGGTATATATCATATATGTATATTTTTTTCCAGCTTCATGTTATCATGTTATATTTATTATTTTATTTACAAAGCCAATAAAGTGTTACATTAAGACATTCAACCAGAGGAGAATAAAAAAAATTACAAACAGTTTTTTTTTACAGTGTTTTTTTTGTACAAGAAAATCGCTTGAATAAGTCCTAGTGAGATATCCAAGGTTCAAATTCCCGATTTGAACCTTGGATATCTCACTAGGATGCCCTGTGCGGAGATATACCAATGATTGCTGTACGGATCTTATTATTGGATTTGAGAATTAGAACAATGAGCTTTACATGAATGTAAATTGTGAGTGAAATATATATGAAATATATATGAAATTAACGCGGGATAAAGCTTCACGCTTTATCACGCGTATTCTATGATAGGACAACCTAGGGACATTCCGTTCCTCATTTGCCCCAATTTTTCAAAATATTATGTATTTTGCGGCAGAACTCAACGCCGCGCTTTGTCTTGTTACCAGAGCTTAGAAATTGTACATCATTACTTATAGACACCTGTTTCACATTTATTATTTTCTATCAAAGCGATATTAAGAATTTAAATGCAATAATAAAATTTCTCATACATAATTCTTCTACACAAATAGGTTTGGTTTATACGTGAAACGTGAGTGTAATTGCGGGCAATAAACTAAACAATGACACCGTCGTGACTCAGTCGAATCGTATCGAATTCTACTAGTTGGATTTGGATACGAATTTCTTTATAAAATATTACTTATTTCTTTTACATTTTTAAAGTATTATTTCACACTTACAAAAAAAACATACTCGTTAGAAAACATATATTTTTTTTCTGTGTTTTCTTAAAAGTAAATAAAATACTTCGTTTAGGCCAGCCGTGGCGCAGCGGCACGAAGTGTGTCTGTAAAACCGACTGGTTGTGGGTTCGATTTCCCACTCGAGGAGATGAAATATTTACTTAAATTTATTTCTTCGCTCTGGTGTCGAGGCTAAACGCGGCGTTGAGTTCTGCCATTCAACACGCAATGCCTCCAGAATTCGGCAGAAAGTGGGGAACGGAGTGTCTTAACACTAGGTTCCCTCTGCCTACCCTGCTGTGTGCGGGATACAGCGTGAAGCTGATTTTAAATAAAATACTTGTAAATTTTTAACTGGCCTTTATTAAAACGCTTTTATTAGGTCGAGCTGCAACTAAGTAGCAAAGTAATAAAATCTAAGAATATAAATTACGCGCACTTTTAATTATTTATTGTATCATCTTGAAACTTGGCAATTATCTCTATATATAATAAGACAGTAAAAACATTTTGTCTGTACGTTTAGTAATTTTGACTGAAATGGATAGAGGGACACTTAAAAAGAATAATAGAAAGCAAAAACATTTTTTTTGAATTTCTTGTCTGTCTGTCTGTCTGTCTGTCGACATATTTTTGTCCGCATTTTTCTCTGAAAGTACAGAACCGATTTACTTGAAAATTTCACCAATTGCTTTGTTTTAACTCAACTTAACTACTAAAGTTTAGTTCATCAAAATCGGTTCATTAAAAAAAAGTTATCATCATTTGAATGAACTCAAGGCATTAGTTTGCCTGCGAACTAACGTTCGCAATAGCAATATAGCAATCACGCTGGTAAGATTCCTGGCTAAACAATGACTTTCGAAACGTCTTGATTATATGCCTGTTGATAAAAATATATATTTTTGAAGCACTATTATACAATATTTTATACAATAAAGTAAACAAAATTGAATTGTTACTGGAGATTACCTTCATAAATCATAACAGTTAAGTTGATATCGTAATTAATTCAACACAGAGATACAACGATTTGACTTCAAAGAGATATAGAAAAAAATAGATAGATTTTTTGGTTCGTTCGTTCGTTTGAAATAAATCTATATAAAAATGCCTAAAAACATCCTTTCCACGTGTACTCTGTAATAACTACATATTTACCAATTGTACATTTAGCTAATATTATGTGTAACAAATTAAAAACTTACAGGAGTTAAAATGCAAACATTACAGTTATTTTACAAATAATATTATAAATAATTACAAATCAATAATTTTATATTTAAGGCTGTTTCTGAAGCAGTACATTTAATTATTAAGTGACATCAGCACATTTAATAGAGCTTTAAAAAACATAACATAGCTAAAAATAACGTAATGTTACAAAAATATATACATATAATAAATAATTAGCTTTATGTATATATTTATGAATATCAAATATCAACATTGGTCATATTTTTTAGTTCGAAATAATCAAAAAATCTTATAGAAGTTACGATAATGTTGTAAAAAAAACATATTAGAATATTACAGATTAAAGTAATAAAAAAATCATAATAGAAATCATTAGAGTTGTCAATTAATTCTGCTTATTAAATCAATAATCATATATTTTAAGCGGGCGAAGCCGTGGGCAGTCCGCTAGTATACAATATTATGGTACATCGAGCTGATCTGATGATGGAACTGGCAGATTGTTAATGGAACTTTTGACTGCCTACTAGCAGACATATCGTGTTTGTACTCATTACATTCTTTTTATTAATGTATTCTGATCAGCTTACGCTGGAGGAAAATAATAATAAATTAATAGTTTAAAAATTTAAAAAATAAACATGATAATATTCTCTGTATACTTTACGAGTATTAGACCCTTAGAGAGTATATATTTAATTATTTTTTTTAAATTAGCTTCACGTCGTATCCTGCATGTAGCAGGGTAGGCCGAAGGCACGTAGTGTTAAGACACTCCGTTGCACACTTCCCGTCGAATTTACGAGGCATTGTGTGTTGAGAGGCGGAACTCAACGCCGGTCTTGCAATATTTATCAATTTAATTAAAATAGTATTAAAGGACACAGTGCTTAAAATTTGGTTAAAATGTAAATAATGATGCTTCCTCGTTTTTTCAGCGTTATGCTTTTTACTCTAAGGCTCTAATAAGTAAAGACAAAATAAAAATTATCTTATTTTTTTTGCTTTTTAGTTTTTAGTAAATAAAATATATTTTTAAGTCTTTTTTCTTAAATTAATATTTTATTTTTTAGCTTAATGCAGCTTGAGTAGGGTAGGCAGCAGAAATCTAATGTCAAGATTCAAGAGATCCTCATAAAATTTCGATATATTACGTGTAGATCGGTCTGGTTACCAAAGCGACAAAGGGAAAATTATACATGCCCCCGGAATTGAACTCGCTGTGCTACAAGAATCAATGGACAAAATATCTGCAATATTAAAAATTTTTGTTATTGTACATTAATATTACAAATTATGGCAAAAAAAATCAATTTTCAGACGTATATTATTTAATTTATTATTTCAATAAATTAAATACAATTTTATATCTTATTTTGTCACTGTACTTAGGAGAGAAATTGGAAAACAACATGACTTGGCTCATTGCAGATTTTATAAAAAAAAAAGAATCTAACAACTTTACCAAGCTTATACAATGAAGAACAAATCATTTCAGATTTAGATTACTAAGGAGACCAATCACCGGCCGTCGTGGTATAGTGGCATAGTAGCACAGCGTGGACTGCAAACTCGAAGGTTATAGGTTCAATTACCTCGGGGAAATTATTTTTTTTCCTTTCCTAATTGCTAGAAAATTCTAACCGTCCTAACACTGCACTTCCCTGTACCTACACTTCTATTTGCGGGATACAGCGTGAAGCACATTAAAATCACTCATCTGAGAAAAAACTTAATAAGCACACATTAACCTAGATATTAAATTCAAAGTAAAATAGACTTTGTATGACAAAATTTACATAAACAAGAGACAAAAGATCGTGAGAACTGACCTTATCTCACGGATAGTTGAAATTTTTGAACCATTACACGTTTACAGTTCACTTTAGTTTTGTTAGTTACTAATTTTTGCTTGCGACTTTGCTTGCATGGTCAAAATAATTAGGTTTTTGATCCTTCACGCTGAATCCCGCAGATGTCAGCATAGATAAAGAGGACCTGGAAACCTAATGTTAAGACACTCCGTATCCCGTTTTTCACCGAATTCTTGATTGGCATTGGCATTGAGTGTTGAGTGTGTAGTTGCGGAACTCAACGCTGCATAATTAAGAGTTGTGTATGGCGTATGATAAATTCTATGTGCGAGAGGTAACTGTGACAGCAGGAGCATTGGGTTAGATCAAAATAATTAACTCAATACAATATAGTATATCGCTTATACACCTTCATACCTTTCTCGATAAATGGACTATACAACTCAAAAAGATTTTTTCAATTTGAACTCCTTATTTAGAAAATATTGAAGAATTAAGTAACGCAAAAAAATAATTTGAGTCGAAATGCATTATTCATTAATTAGCCAATTTCAACCCGTTTTTTGTTAAGAATATATTAAATTAAATTACACATATATATTTCAAACAATTATATTATATTTTTAATGAAAAAAAATGTTATACTTAACTTTTAAAATTGTGTAAAAATCATGAAAATGAAATATCGTAATATGTTACACTTATATGATTAATAATAACGATTAATATAATAAATAATAAAACAGTTTAATCAATTATAACTTTGTTCTAGATATTTTTTTTACTCTTAATCCTTAAAGATTCCTTTAAACCTATAAATTAGTAGACAAAAATCAAAATAAACGAAACACAACTTACTCAGCGGCGATAAGTCAGATAGCAAATCCATAATTTGTAAACACAAAATGTTTTATCTTTCACTTTAACTCGATGTTTCAACCTGTCACCCATTGCTCAGCCACGGCGTGCGACACAAAACATATTAAAGTTATTATTAAACACACACAATTCTCATCTAAATAACCATTTTTTTAATGACAAAAAAATGATGAACACACACACAAACGACCCAGAAACACTTTTGTGAACTTTTTCTCAATAAAATAACACTTTTTTTAAGGTAAATTTAATATAATTTCGTTGTTAATTCATAATAAATATTCAATGTGATGTGTGTTAGTAAAAGCTCTACAAAACATACGCTGAACGTCATCTCTACAAAACTGGTTATGGTTTTTTTAAGATGTCACGTGATCGATTCTGACTTGACAGTTCAAGATGTTGGCAAGAGATGGCGCTAGCTGTGGCAAAAAGAGCGCGAAATTGGATTTTTGCGGAAAATTTGGAATTTTTGTTCATTTATATAGCACAAGATCCCAGGGCCCCCCAAACCTACGTCAACTTAAGAGTTGGCGATACCTCTTAAAGGGCTCCACTTTCTAGCTAGTAAGTACGCATACAGTCTTAACTACATATTAGACTATTAATCCTCAAAATATTAGTATTGCTAAAATGCCAACGGTTTGGGATCTGGAATCTAAGTCTAATAGAGTAGTCGTCGACCGCAACAATAATAATAATAATAATAAATATACTTTAGGTAAATGTCTTATATTTTGAAGCCGTCGTGACGCTGCGACACAGCAACTGAATGTAAATGCGACAATTGTAATTTCGATTCCCACTGGAAAAGTGAATCACTTTCATACTTTCATTCTCTCGCTCTAAAAAGAAGACAAAGCGTTGCGTAGAGTTCCGCCACTTAATATACAATGGCTCCAAATGGGGCGGTCGTTGAGGAACGGAATGTCTGAGCAGTAGGTTCCCTCTACTTATTCGAGTATTGAATTTGCTATAAACGAGATACAGTGTGAAGCTAAAAATACGGTTTTGTTGTAGCGTAGTGCCACTGTTGCATTGAACGTAAAAGCAACAGCTATGAGTTCTATTCTCAATCCGGTCAATTAACTAACACAAAATCCTCCAGTAAGTTCCGAAAGTAAAAGAATAAATACAGATTTATTTAATTGTATGTCAATACGTAATATTTGTATAAATAAATTTAAATATTTCATTAACTTGTCAAAGCATTGTATTAAATCAATCATTATGTACGATCGATGGAGTACGCGTTTATAAGAATGAAACTAACCGTTATATGTTTTATGTGGAGAACGCCATTGGAATTTTAATTTAACATTGTTCTACTGATAACGTGATGTTATCTCGGATTTTTTTTCTAAAAGCCGTTCTTATTTAGGCGAACGTCTTTTATATTCAAGTCGTCGTGGCGCAGCGGCACTGCGGCTGTAGATGTGGGTTCGATTCCTAGAATCCACAGTTACTAGATTAAGGAAATTAAAATTGGTCCTTTTTGGAAGAATGTAAAATTTTCATTTTCTCAGCAGTACATAGGGAACGGAATTTAACACTATGTCCCCTCCGAGTACTCTGATATGTGTATTCACAAAAGTCTTACAGCGTCCTTCGGGTTCAATACAATGACGCATTTAGAGTGCTGCTGGGGCTGCCTCGTGTCTGTAGTGCGTCAGGGTTGTTCACGACGACGCGAGGTCACTGTTTCTTTGCTACTATGAACAAAAGATGTGACTCCTCATTTATAAGACAAACAGCATTTAAAATACGATCTCTAATAGATTAGATTGTGTGTACGTACACCATGGCTGCGCCAGTTCAATTAGGATGGAGATAACGAGCGACTTAAATACTAACATAGATATTAAGTTTTATATTGTTACTAACAAAATGATTCATAATTATGTGAAAATAAATAAATAAAAATATGCCAGATACAGAGAAACCTAAAAATTATTATTACTTAAGCATTTTGATTTTTTTTTAATTGATAATGTTGACTTTTAGTTATTTTGTTGATTTTTAGTTATTTTCTCTCCAATGTACCTTAGTGTCTAATCAAAATTACTCTGAATTACTCTATCTCTATTTATTTCATAAAATTATAAGTTAATAGGAAAGAGACAGAAAAATCCTTTCAAATACACACTTTTTTATTATGTCAGTCGTTTCTAAGGCAACAGTTCTAACAAACATTGTTCCTTGATATCTTCATACATTGCTCACTTACCGTAAGTTATTAGAAATCTATATTTATATTATAAAGCAGAAAAAATTGTTTCATTGAACGCGCTAATCTCAGGAACAATCATTATAAAAAAAAAATCATTTAGATGTAAGCCGCTGTACCTACGGAAAGGTCATATTTTATTTTAGCGCCACGCTTTGTCATTATCTTTATGAGGATTGACTCTCTTCACCACCAAAGCGACGATATCAATAAAACAATATTTTTGTAGCTTCACGTTGTATCCCGTATTAAGCAGAGTCGGCAGACGGAATTTAGTGTTAAGACACTCCTTTCCCTACTTTCTGTCAAATATTTCAGAAATTTCATGTTGAATGAACTAAAGGCAAGGTGAAGAAATGAAAATAAATTTAATATAATCATTCCTCCAGTGGGGATAGAACCGAAAACCGTCACTTTTACAATCAAATGCTATAATGCTGTGCTAGGACAGAATATATTTTTATAATTAAATCAAATTAATTAATCAGCTTCACGCTATATCCCGCACACAGCAGGGTAGGCAGAGGGAACCTAGTGTTAAGCCCTCCGTTCCCCACTTTCTGCCGAATTCTGGAGGCATTGCGTGTTGAGTGGCAGAATTCAAATATAAATTTAAGTGAATATTTCATCTCCTCGAGTGGGGATCGAACCCACAACCAGTCAGTTTTACAGTCACACTTCATGCTGCTGCGCCACGACTGGCCTCAAATTTATTTATATTTTTTTTTTAATTTCATGATATGATATGATATTATTGTCTTTTGTTAAGCATTACATAAAATAGATTTTTTTGAAGTGATTTATCTAGTAATGTCATAAAATAAAATATATACATTACTTTGGTCGCATTCATAACATAAAAATACACTTTCGCCCACAACGCTAGAAATCTGTTCTACACTATCTCAAGTCGACATATTATTATACGTCGAGTGGTGGAACTAAACGCTGAGTTTGCTTTACCAGTGCTTAGAAATAGAGTTAATTCATTATATTCCCTTTTTACAGTAAAGACCAATATACAAAATGCCAGAGCTAATAGAGCAGATGTACACATCGCAACAAATCGTTATACCACCCAAGTTTCCTTATATACTGAAGAAATATTGCAAAGGTGAGTTTTATACTCAATTATATTGGCAATAGAAAATAATACTAATATTACCACACTAGATAGTTTATTTTGGCGCACTAATCTCAGGAACTTTATTTTAATCAATTGCGAGAAATCCAATTAATTATTATTCCGAGTAATTCAATTAGCTAGTCATATGAAATGATAATAATGACAATATAAGTAATGTAATGATGCAGAAAATTTTAATTATTCAAATCGGTGTGTTTATTTAAATAAGAAACTGAAACTCTCGTGTAGTCTTTATTTCTTTGGAATTGTGGATCTCTTTAATCCTTCCTAATTAAAATAAGCGGATATTAAAAATTAGATGATGTGTGAAGAATAGTTAAACATGTGAAAATAGTGAAATAAACAAATATATATTAAATACAATAATAATTGATTGTTTTTTTTAGCTGCCATAAAAACTCAGCCATACGATCTCCTCCGTTGGTCTTTCGAGTATTTTTCAGCTTTATCCGAAAATAGACCTCCACCAGTCAAACTTAGGTTGGAATACCCTATTTATACTACGGAGGGCGGATTGACAAGGGGTTGTTTGAAAGTGTTGGCTAATCAGGTAAATTTAACCTTTTTTTTTTCGAAAACGTGTAAAATAATCAAAATTATCGGCATTTAAACCCGCGCCTCTTAGAAACCGTCCAAACGCTCTAACCTATATAGCTACTAATTTACTACTTTATCTATATTGTCAGCATCCCAGTAGGGAGATTTTCATAATATACCGCTACCTAAAGACAATTGCTTCGAATTTTTATAGGTTTTCTAAAAACTTTTTAGGGTTCCGTACCTTTTAAAAAAAAAAAAGGAATCCTTAGGAGATTACTTTGCTGTCCGTCCGTCTGTCTGTCAAGAGCCTTTATCTCTGGAACCCTTAGAAATATCGAGTTGAAATTCAAAGCATATACTCAAATCTACAGCCCCATGATTTCCTAAAAATATGTATTTCTATATTGACTTTAAAAAAGATATGGCCGTTTATATCGCAAAAAACGCATATATATAGTGTCGAACACTATAAAGGAAATCATAATTAATAGGATACTTCCAGTTGATCTGGAATTATGAAATTTGCTAGCTAGCATAGCCTTAAAAGAGCGCAAAATTTTGTAATAAATCTCCTAGTTCAAGTGAGGTATCAGATGAAAGAGGTCTGGCTAAGCTTAGCTTGAATTTCAGAAAAAGCTCCAGACCTAAAGACCTTTAATTATTGTACGGAATCCTCGGTGGTTATATTATACTTAACATGCACGTATAAATCAAACATTGATGACAATTAAGGTAGAGCTATCCGGCTGTTAATCATGACAGGTTGAGGGTTTGATTCCCACTCCAGGAAAAGAAATGTTGATTATTTTCATTTCTTTGCTCTATTGTCGGGGCAAAAATCGCGGCATTGGGTTTTTCAACGAGCAATGCCTCCAGAATTCGGCGAAAAGTGCGGAACAGAGTGTCTTAACACAAGTTTCCCGCTGCCTACCCTGCTGTGTGCGGGATGCAACCTGAAGCTGATTTGTTTTTTTTTATATATATATTTTCTTCGCTCTAGTGTCGAGGCAAAAAAGCGCGGCGTTGAGTTTCACCACTCTACACGCAATGAGGAACGGAATGTTATAACACAAGGTTCTCTATGCCTACCCTGCTGTGGGCGGGATACTTGATGCTGAACAAGAAAACAAAAACAATTATGCGCCGTTAGTTCTGGTGAACGGTGTGGGTAGTGGTATCCGAATATTATTTTCTCTCTGCCTACCTTACTAAATGTGAGATACAGCGATTTACTAATTTCATAATTTTTCCAGTTATGCAGCCCATCATATATCCCCTTATCGCTGGTACGGTCAGCGTGGCAGGGCTTTTGTCTGGACCCTCTGGAGTTAGACAGGATATTCTGCTTATGCGAAGTCTATATGAGAGAGGAAAATGTACCTTTTTTACATTTTATTGCTGTCGCCGCGGGTTTACTGACTAAGGTACGAGATTTGTTACATTGTTAATAAGGAATAAGAATAAATTGAAAATAAAAATCTTTTTTCCTACTAATCTTTATATGTGCCTTAAAGTTTATGAGAGTGGGTTTGTTCCCTTTTCACGCATAAAATACTGAACGGATTTATATGAAACTTTACAATAATATAAACTATACTTCAGAATAACACATA
This sequence comes from Heliconius erato x Heliconius himera, assembly GCA_013421005.1. Taxonomy (NCBI): domain Eukaryota; kingdom Metazoa; phylum Arthropoda; class Insecta; order Lepidoptera; family Nymphalidae; genus Heliconius; species Heliconius erato x Heliconius himera. The sequence continues at coordinate 1,540 of JAATLQ010035872.1, read as the reverse complement.
GGCTACAATTTATTTAAATATTTTGTATAGTTTTGCCATAATATAATAATACGTTTGCGCTGGCAAAGCCGCAGTTGGGTCTTAATTATCGAGACACTGTGTGGGAAATGGCGAAACTCAACACCACGATTTGTCTACTAGAGCGGAAACATGTAAACAATTTAAATTCACTCCTCCGAGTGGGAATCAGGGTCATGTTTCGTCGTCGCGGGTTACTTTTTTGAAATATACGATATCACGTTATCTGTGCGTTTATTTATTTTTAAAGTGCATTTATGTTCAAACATCGCTGCTAAGGTTTTATTATTTCCAAGCATGCAGCTGAGTGGCTTCTTAGCTTCTATAATTAACCTAATTTTCATTATTTTTTTATATTTTTCATGTACAGAATCGATTCTTCTTTCCATTTATTATATATAGAGACTTTATTTTTTGATAATTGCAAGCCGGTTGGCGGTCGAAGCGAGCGGATTATAAGGGCAGAAAAATACTCACAAAGCTCTTGATTCGTTCTTTTGTTGATGTTGAGTTTTATAATGTTTTATAATATTGTCATATTTTCATTATTTTAGCTATATTTTTAGCGTTTTTAGGTTTATTTATACTTTGTATATTTTTCATTTTATCTCTATACTCTGTTATTTGATGTCATTAACAACATTTTGTCCCCAGACGTTAACTCACACTATGATACTACTCTGCGAAACGCTAACTAAAGAACCTGAAGGTGGTTCATCTGCCATACCGGTCGAGCATTTCCTTGTGATGTACAAGTTCTTGGCCCAAATGGACGCTAGTTCTGATGTGAAATATATTAATGGATTTAGAGAAGGTAGTATTTATTAAGGTAGTATTACAGTAGGCAGAAGGAGCGTAGTATGAAGACAACTCGCTCTCCACTTTATGCTGAATTCTGGAGGCATTGCGTGTTGAGCGGCGGAACTCAACGCCGTGCTTTGCCTCGACACCAAAGCGAAGAAATTAAAATATTTAATACTTATATATCGAATGGTGCCTCAGCGCCACGACTGACCATCTGTACTTTATATTATTTATTTTTTTATCCACAATTAATATCTAAAATAATCTTATATAAAATAATGAAACATACTATTTATTTTCAAAAAAGTACATTAAAATTCTTGAATTTTATTAATTTATGTTTTGTACCTGTTTTTATTTATGTACAAAACCTTATTTCTACGTAGGACTGGCACCCGTTAAGTCAGAATCTATAACGGAAGAAGAAGCAGCATCGGCAGCTGAGGAAAAAGTTGAAATGGAGGTAAGAATATTAACTTTCATCATCATCATCATCAGCCTGTCCTAGTCCACTGCTGGACATAGGCCTCTCCAATGGCACGCCACTGAGCTCTATCTTGAGCTCTTCGCATCCAGCCGATGCCAGCCACTTTGCGAATATCGTCACTCCATCTAGCTGGAGGACGTCCCACACTACGCTTGCCGAGGCGTGGTCTCCACTCTAAAACTCGTTTACTCCAACGGTCATCGGTTCTGCGACAAATGTGACCAGCCCATT
>JAATLQ010035871.1:0-32889 GCA_013421005.1 Heliconius erato x Heliconius himera | reverse complement strand
TCAAGTAAATCGGTTCAGTAGTTTCAGAGAAAAATGCGGACAACAATATGTCGACAGACAGACAGACAGACAGACAGACAGACAGACAGACAGACAGACAGACAGACAGACAAGAAATTCAAAAAAAATCTTTTTGCTTTCTATTAGTCTTTTTAAGTGTCCCTCTATCCATTTCTGTCAAAATTACTAAATGTACAGACAAAATATTTTTACTGTCTTATTATATATAGAGATTACATTTCAGTGGCCAACCATTAAGTACTTGTGGTCAACTACAGATACATTACTAAGAAATTGATTCCATTAATTAATAAATAAATAATAGTGTTACTAAATTATTTTTTATGGATCTATTTGAATAAATAAACATTTTAGGAAGTACTGAAAAATAAATCAAATCAAATTTTAATTTAGTTATTAAAAAAATGATATTTATGTAACAAAATTCGCTTTAATTGGTCAACTAATAAAGCGCTGACCATTATGGTAACAATAAGCGAAACAAATCCAGATCAACCGTCAGCGTCAATTTGACAAATGATTCTGCTTTTATGTCAAGCGTCTTATTTCCTCACAAAAAATATGTGATAGACGGTTGAAGTCTGATTTTATGTTTTTTTTGATCAAGTTCAAGTTCAAGTTTAAGTAGCTTTCGAATTTAGTTTAGACACAAATATGGGATTTCTTATTGGAATAATTAAGAGGATATTGAAATTAATTTTAGTTTTTGCTATTTTTGTTTCGATTATTCTCCTTATTCCGAATCTGCCACCTTATACTAAGTTTACGAGTATTGAGTACGTTTTGAACTTGAGGTAACCTATGTTAATTACCGTTATTCGAGTCATGCTTAATGTTTAATTTATTACAGAATCGAGCCAACTCAACAATTGGTTGGACCTTTAGCCCCCAATAATGAACTAAATAATCCTGAACGCTTGTATGAGGATAAATTACTGGGACCAGAAGCTTTTCAAATATGGAACGGTGAAGTATATACGGGACTTGCGACCGGCGAAGTGGTAAAAGTATCGCCAGGTGGACATGTGACTTTTGTCACTAAAATTGGCCAACCTTGCTGTAGGTTTAATAAATATATATTTTTTAAAATATTCAATATTACTTTTAGTTATAGATTGAATAATTAAACATATTTGTTTGTATTCAAATTCTTATTTTTTTATAGATAATTTTTGTAACAATGTCATACTAATTAACAAATAATTATACTTTTGCTGATTTCTTGTACAGTATCTACTATATTCTTAGTTTGCTGTAAATAGGCAATTTATGAAAAAAAATTTTAGCTGGCCTTGCTCAGGAACATATATGTGGACGACCATTAGGATTTGTCATTGATGAAGTAAATAAATTAATGTATATTGCTGATGCTTACCATGGAATATGGAAAGTCAATTTAGTAACAGATAAAAAGCAATTACTAGTATCACCACAAGTTCCAATAGAAGGGAGAATTCCAAAGCTTTTTAATTCAGTAGCTTCAGACAAAAATGGAAATTTGTTTTGGACAGACTCTTCTTCTGATTTCTCTTTGAGAGATGGAGTTTTATCATTAATGGCGGATCCAAGTGGCAGGTTTGTTAATTAAATAATAATGAGATACGACTATCTATTTTTTGGTTTAATATCAGCTTCACATATTTTTCTGTTAATAGCAAGGTGTAGAGAACCTTTAGGATTGTTTCAACTCTGTAATCTCCATTTTCCACAAAAATTAACATAAGCAAAATGCAATCCTACACTTTGTATATTTATCACAGCAAAGAAATTAAAATATTTTTCCCCTAAATAGGAATAGAACTCACAACTAATTATATTCAGACACTGCCACAACTATAATACCTTAATATTAGAAAAATAATGAATATTTATATCTAACAGACTATTACAATACAATGCTGCTAAAAATGAGAGTAAAGTATTGGTTGACAACTTATGGTTTCCAAATGGGCTTGCCATTTCTCCTGACAATCAATTTGTTGTTGTGGCTGAAACTTCTAAGTTCAGACTTGTAAAGTATTATATTGATGGACCTAAAAAAGGAGCCTTTGAAGTGTTTGCAGCTGGATTACCAGGTAAGTTAATTATACTTTTTTTTTTTTATCTCACTCCTAGAGGAGGCTTGATATTATTAATTTAATAAAACTTATAAATTTTACTTAATTTAATCTGAATCACATTGTTATATTACAAAGATAAATAACTTGTCACATATGATATTATTATCTTTTAATTACTTTTTCATGTCTATTTCAAAAAAAAATTAAACCAATATACAAAAACAACATTCATTTAATGTTGTTTTTGTTAGTAACTAATATATCTTTTTTTATCATGTTGATAACAATACAAATGTTAAAGTAATTAATTGCCTTGAATGTTTAATAGATGTTTTCATATTCAATATGCATACATTAACAAAGTAATCAATATAAATTGAAGATTTTTTTAAGCCACTGTAATCTTTACACTGTGTATACAATTAATCATACAATTATCAACTTTTATAATGTGTTAATTTATTTTATTATTTTCATGGGTATAGTAAATATTTATGAATTAAAGTTACATTGCATCTTATTATAATAATTATGTATTTTTAAAATAAACATATCTAAGCTGACTTAACATATTTTTTATAGGATTTAAATTTCTATGATTATTAATATGATACAGCTGTAGTGCATGGTCTGTCAAATAATTTTTTTATCATATAAACTTGTAATAAACCAACGCACGCCATGAAGACTATCTGAAAAGCGGACCATAAGTCCACTATAAATGTGTCTTCCAATGCTGAATAGCTATCCCGGGATTTAGTTGCACTGTATCTATCTAGCATATGGCGAGCGCGCACCACGTAATTTAATGTACGCATCATAGAATCTATGATTTTGGTTACTTCAATAGCATATGTCGTACCATCTTCGTCTGTACCTATCCATTCTAATATTTCCTCCTCTGGCTCCTCTTGTCCTTCGCCGTCTACAACACTGACGTGTGTATCACTCTCTTCAACTTCTGGTTTTCCTTTATCATCTATGACCACATATACAAAAACTAGTTTCGAATTTATTAAACTGTGCGTATTGTCTAAACAAAATACGTAATCCCCGTCGTGTTCCAAATCCATAATTATTGAATTCTGTGAGTGCTTGAGATCTGATAGCAGTTTTATTCCTTTCGGATCGATGACTTCCACAGATATATCCAAGTCACCGTGTTGACCATCGAGCACTTGGTAGTAAAGCTCCATCATTTGGCCGGCCTTCCCCTTTTCAAAGAAACACGTCCTTGTTCCGGCTTCCACTCTGAAATTCACATCAGTCTCGTAGATCTGGGTGGCGGCTGCTATGTCACAAATAGTAAAAATTGATAGTAAACTTATAAATAGAAACATTTTGATTGCTATAGCTAAAGCCAGTGTTAGCATATGGATGAAATGATCTACTTCACAAAATGAAATTCTTGACTGTTTGCACAGATGCTAAGTGCTTCCGTTTTATCATATGAGTTATAATTAAGTGAAAGGTAAGGTTTAAATTTCAGTGACATAGCTGTGTCTATATTAAAAAAAATATATATTGCATTTTTATTATATTTTTGTTGGTTATTGTTACTTATCATAATATAAAAAAAAACAACTTCACTAATGTCTTACATTAAACATATGTAGTACTTGAGTGTAAGCATTAAATAAATAATTAGTTAATTTTGATTATTGATATTGGCAAATTTTGCAGGCTTTCCTGACAATGTACGTCCTCTGCCTGACGGTTCTGGAATATTGGTGGGTCTTTACAACGCGTTCATCGACGACACCCCAATCCTTGTCAAGTCAATGGCTAACGCGCCTTTGGCAAGAAAATTTTTAACACGATTAATTCGTCTCATTGAAATTCCATTCGAATTTCTCAATAGCCAAGTACCACACTATATTTTTCAAGAAATTATACATTACGTAAGTTTTAAAGCAATTAAATAATATGAGTGTTTATGTTTTTTTTTTATATAAAACACGTAATTATTTTTAGATTGGCAGTTTTGGCAGTTTATCTAAGATATCTGCTGGAACGTCAGGATTAGTTCAATTAGATTGGAATGGAAATATCGTCGCTGCGTACTATAATACTGATAGTAAGCTCTTTGGTATTAGCGATGCTATTATATTTAATGATAAACTATATTTGGCAGCACCACACAAGCAAAATTTTATTGGAGCTGTACCAGCGCCATCATTATTAAAGAAAGCCTTTTCTGTGAAACAATCACCAGTAAAACAACAACCAAAGGCAAACGTGTCTAGCCAAAATAAACCTAAAATAGAAGAGAAAAAAGATGTACCCAAAGCAGATAAGCCTGTGGAAAAGAAGGATCAGCCTAAACAAAAGCCTCAAGAAGCAAAAAGACAAGCTCACGTGGAAAAACAACCTGAAAAAATAAAAAATCAAGCACCAGTAAAACAAAATGCTGCCCCCAAAGATACACCAAAGGCTAACTCTAAGGAAGCTGAGATCAAGACAAATGAAATACCCAAAACAGCTGATATAAAATCCAAAAATGTCGAAAAAGAAGCCCAAAAGGTTAAGGAATCAATAGCAAACGCAAAAACTGTTCCGAAAGAATCTGAAGCAAAACCTAAAGTGCAGCCAAAGTTACAAGACAAGCCTATAGAAGAACCAAAAAAACTAGGGACCAAAACTAAGGAAGAACCTATAAAAGCAGAAATCAAACCTAATGTACAAGAGAAACCTAAAAAATCAGAAGCCACACCTAGGGCGCAAGAAAAAGTTAAAGAACAATCAAAAATAAAAGAAACATCAAAACAAGCTGAAGTGAAACCAAAAGTTCAAGAAATTCCTAAAGAAACACCAAAATCAAACGCCAAACCTACAGATAAAAAAATCAATGAAACACCAAAATCGGCGTCTAAAGAAACAGAACCAAAAATGAAGTCTAAAGAGGCTGACGTGAAACCAAAAATATCTAAAGAAAGCGTAAAACCACAAAATACAAACGACGACAAGAAAAACAAAGATGGTTCTAAAAACTTTGAAAAAGACGACAAACCAATACCTGTAGAAGAAATAATACCATCAGATACGGCAAAGCCAAATAAGGATAAATTGAAAGTAATAAAAAAGAATGGCCCTCAAGAAATACCCAATCCTCATGTTTAAATGGTTGTGCTTGAATTAATTTCAAATTATTTATTTACATGGGCGTATAATTGATTCACAATTTACGTTGGACACCAGCGGGTGACTGTTGTGATGCCCAACCCAGAATTTTTACAAACAAAATATTAAATACAGCGTGAAGCTGATTTAATTGATTTTTTAAATATTAAAAGTTAAACTCATTCAGCAAAAAGATATGTTAAAACTGTTACACTACTCTTTCTTATTTTAAAATTGAACATTTTTTAGTGCTGACTCAAAAAAATTGTTCATGTCGAAACTAATTAAGAGTTGCGTTGTCTACATGATCAAATAAATGATATAAAGATTTACATTTCGTACATTAAATGTTAACTCCCTTTCGATAGGACGATCATCATTTCTCTCCAAGTAAAATAAGTCTAAATATGCCCATGTTTATATATTTAAAAAATATTTTATTTATACAATATTAGGTTAATATTTTTAATGTGTCTTCGGCTAAGGGTACATCTCATTAGATAGTTTATCTATTTTGCATTCCCTAAATACATTCCTTTCTATTATTTGGATTTTTTGAAGTTAATTTTTAGAATTTTTTTTTTTGTTTAAATTGTATTACGTCGATCTCAAAATTGGTGGTATACTTTTCATGTTTTTAATATACTTATAAAAATCATTGCAATTATACTGGTTATTAAGATTTTTCTCTACATATTTTTTTTTATTTATAAGAAAATTACTTATATTTTAACTTTTATTTTAAAAAATATTTATTTTTAACCTTGTTACCATATTTTGATTGAAGTGAAATTTTATTTTATATTGATAAATAATATTTATCCATTCGTATTTGTAACCTCAGGTTGTATACATAGATTTTATATTTATCTACTAAATAGTATAATTTATGTTGTTAACAAATATTTTAGAATCACAAAATGTGTTTTAGTAGCAATAACTTTTATAATAAAGCATTTAATTTTTATTAAATTTGTCGTTTTATTACTCACTTAATTGAGTTATCACTATGTAACTTTATTAAATAAATCATTACAACTTAATTTCATATAGGACCTTTAAAAATCAGTGACCTGAGGTCGTTTTGATACGTCGTTTTAACGGCATAGTGTGTACCAGTCAACGCCACGATTGTGAGTGAAAATACTTGTAGAAATTATATTATTTTAATTTCCTTGGCAACAAAACATGCATTTTCTCGAAAATTGGGCGGTGTATGTGAATACTCCATTCCCCAAATGGAGTATCCTCACACTAGGTTCCCTCTGCCTACGCTGCTTGTATGTGGGGTACAGCACAACGTGAAGCTGAAGCGAACGACATGAGTGATTATATAGTATAGTGCGTAATAAGTGTCACCTAACACCCAATATTATTTTTTAGTTTTATGCATCAACCGCATGTGCTGGAAAGGGCAGAAAGAACAGAGTTAAGACTGTTCACATTTATTCCTAACTAGCAGACCAATCGCGGCTTTGCCCGCATACCACCTATAATTCATATATTGTGATGAATATGCATTATATCATTTTTCATAATTCTGAAAAAATGCAAGCACTACGTGGCTGTTTGACAGGAGGAAATCGGTGGCGAGGGCGCTCCTCGCGGCCTGAAACAGAACGTTGAATTATTTTAATTTTACATTTTCTTGAAGAATATACATTCAATTTACATACTATTAAAATAATATAAAAGCTAAAAATCATCTTCCTAAAATTTCTTTGACGATGGAATAACTTTCACTCGTAAGATTTAATTTAAAAAAATCAATAGTGAAATATCACTTTGGAGTTTTCAATTATTTTTTGTTACAAAATGCCTTATTGTGACTTATTTATAATTAAAATATATTTAAGAGATAACTAACGAATATTTAAGAGATACTTAACTAATGAAATAGAATATTTTTGTATTATAATTTACTTATATACGTTTTCATTTCTTCGCTCTGGTGCCGAGCAAAGCGCGGCGCTGAGTTCCACTACTCAACACGCTATGCCTCCAGAACTTGGTGTTAAGTGGGGAACGGCGCGTCTTAACAGACATCGTGATGCATTTGACATACAGCGTGAAGCCGATTTAATTTAATTTATATAAGTATATTTAACTATTTTTGCAGCGCACGCGAATAAATTAGTACGACGATATTAAAGGCTAATTAAAAAAATAAACCGTAATATTATTTAGTCTATAGCACTCCTGAGGACTGCAGCTTTCATGTAAAACAAAAGTAAATCCGACCAGCAGTTCCAGATCTTAGTGCTTAAACAAACAAACTCTACCGCTTTCTTATATTAGTATAGATTACGACAAATCGTGCATCGATTGTGGAAATTGAGTGTCACACCAAGCCCTACTAAAGCGAGGTATTTTAAATCCAATAATACCCGCGAATGAAAATTGAACTCAACATAATAGGTCGAGATCCCATTGCTTAAATCTGTAGGGATCAGTAATTCTAATGAAACTTATATTTAACCCTTTATATCACCGTGTGACATTACTGTAAACAAACCGATCAACTCCTAAAATCTCAAATTAATATTTTCTTTTAATTCAATGTGTCATATCCGTTACGAATCTATCTTTGCATTTTATTATAGTAATTGAGAACTAGACGTCGTTACAAGTAGTAGAATAAGGTCGAACTTCAGTTGCCGCCGATTTGTAAAATACGTTAACGACCAAATATTGAAATATTAAAAAAAAATACAAAAACGTGAAAATACAAAAGTTTTTTTGTGAATTTAGCAGGTAAGTAAATATTGATAACTGTATTATATTTGTATATTATAAATTTATAATATTTGAAAATTGATGGTAAAATTTTCTGTATATGCCATTTCTGTCCCATTGTGTTTTTTATGTTCTTAAAATGCAGTACATTGATCTTTTGCCTTTTCGATAGGATGGCTTCCTGATATCTCATAGATGACGAAATTACGGAGATTTTCTTTAACTATGAGGACAATGAAGATGGCTTCAAAGATGATGATCATAGAATTATAAATCCTGATTTCGTTCCGAATCTAGAAATCCAAATCGTCTAACTAATTATTTTCTTGCCTTACAATAATTATTTATCTATTTATTTATTTGTAATATAGTATGTATGAGTGTGTATTTATATAGTTGTATGTATGTATGAACATATATTTATATATATATATATACGTGTGTGTATACATATGTTGCGTATATTTGTATGTATGTATTATTTATTTATAAGGTAATTATTTAATTTTTAGTTATTTAATTTTTATTTTTGTTTTTATATATTAAAATTGCACTAGCCCGTTTCTCTTAAGACTAATTACTTTCTACAAAGGTTGTCTGTAAGAGATTGCTATCAGCAATAAGACCGCCTTTGCACGCTCTGGAATTATTTTAAGATTGTTCTCTATTTTTATCTGTAACAGCTTTGTGTGCAATAAAGTTTTTCTATCTATCTATCTATCCAATTTAAAGAAACTCAGGAGTTTGATATCGACAATATTATTGAAAACGCAACATTGCTACAACATCTTCACAACCAGAAAGTTCTTCACGTCGTCAAAGTAGAGAAAAAAATAATATTACATGGAGAAAGAGAAACTTAGAACTAAATGAGCCACAACTGCGATTTATGAGGCGATAAGATGCTTGATACACCTTTTCAATTCTATAGCAAATTATTTCCTAAAGAACTTTTAGACGAGATTACTAATCAAACAAATTCAAGTTCAAATAAAAAATTATATCGGAGCAGGAACTATAGTTCAGTCTGGTGCACCTCATTTAGGTGCCGCTTCAAATATTGTCGTCCGTTTTTCGCGTAATATTCCACGGAATAACAATTATCCGATTTATTTCGACAATTACTTTACATCCTTGCGACTTCTGGCGTATCTGGCAAAACATGGCATTCTAAATCTTGGAACGGTACGTCGTAATCGCATATCTAATTACAAACTGCCTACTGACAAAGACATCTCCAAAAAGAACGCTACGTAAACCGTAAATAGCGTTTATTAGTCGGCATTACTGTCGGAATTTCTTTGAATTTATTTTTGCTAAATTAGTTTTGTTTATTATAGTTCTATCATATATATTTCTTTCCTATGCAAATTCCGAAAAGTTGCGTGAGAAAAAAAGATTGTGGCAACCGTTATCAAAGCAAACGACCAGAGGATGAAAACAGAGAGGTTATTGAAATGTAATTTTCCGTATTTTCTAAATTAATAAATAAAATACTCGCAATAATTGTCACCCTTCATTATCTTAAGGAAACACGATGTTGTAATTAATACCTCATAATAGATCGACATTTGTAAACATTTATTTAATTAGATAATTTAGTCGTTTTAAAATGATAATTTAAATGAGTATTAGTATTATGTAAGCAAAGATCTAATATCATGGATTCATTATTTCACTTGAAAAATAAGGATGATTTCATGTTTAAATAGGTTTTTGTATGTACTTAATATAATTTAAATCATCATTTAACAGGTGAATAGCTAGAATAAACATTAATTTTGAGATTAACTTTGCAAACCGCGCATTTCATCGTCTATTCTCGTATCGTCTATTATCGTCTATTCTATTCTCAATCAAACGGAATCGGAATAAATTATTTCAAAAGATCAACCTCAAAAGGCAACCTTTGCTTGCGGCAGTTATTTTCCAGGCAACCATGTGTGTTAGTGACGAGAAAAAAATAAACTTTAATTTGATATATAATTCATTAAAAAAAACACATGAGTGCAAATATTAACATTAACTGACCTCTTTAAACCAGGCAACCCTGGGCTTGCGGCAGACTGAGAGCTGGCAACCATTGTTTTTCCAATTCCTTATGCGATTTTCTTTCAAATGATGTGAGATTCACATAAAAAACCAATGAGTGCAATTATCTCCAAAAATGAGTTACAAAAAGCATTAATTAAAGGTGATTGCGGCAGGATTCTTTTAGGCAACCCTAGTGTAATCTATTCTACTATAATGTATCATTCTTAAATATAAGTTTCATTAGAATTACTGATCCCTATAGATTTAAGCAATGGGATCTTAGGCCATAATCATATTCACAGCTAGTCGTCCTTCCATTATACTTAACAAGAAAATGTATACAAATTTTAACGTAGTGGAATTGAATACCGTCCAAGAACGTATGGCTTAGCTGGTCAGAGCAGTTTACGGGTTCAAATTCCGCTACATTCAAATTTTTATACGTTTTCTTATTATTTTTTTCTTAAGTGTCTATTAACACTTTAAAAATATTTTAAAAAATGTCCCTCCATTATGTCACAATGGTATCAACAAAATCCCTAGCCATTAATGATTACAAAATAACGTTTAAACAAAAAATAGAGAGTATTACCGTATTCGATTCTTAGTTTAATCCCGCTGTTGAAAAAAACCAAAAATCCCGGTTTTCACCGAAAGAAAATCTGGCAACGCTGATTGCCACCCAGCACTTTCGAATGCTTGACGCCTGTACTTTGCTTTGAAGTTTATTTGTACCAGGTCTATAAAATAAAACATTATATTATTTGCTTGTTAATTTATTAAATTAATTACAATTAATCTAAATAACAAAAACAATAAGCTGTTATGTTTTAGATTCAATGGAATGTGTAATAAAATAAACAAAAAACCTTAAGTGATAACGCTAGCGTAGACATACATCTACATGAACTCCAGTGGTTTTTTGAAACAACTATTAAAAAGCCATTACATTTTATTAATATCAACACTGTGATGACATCTTATATTATTATACCTATTAAAAACATTTTATTTATTGTATAAATAAAATATAAATTTCGTTTAACTATGTTGTAATATTCTTATGTATGAGTGGACTTTTCCTTACCAAGTTATATTATAAGAGTGACTTGTGACGATTAAAATAAATCAGCTTCACGCTGTATACCGCAGAGGGAACCTAGTGTTAAGACACTCCGCCGCCGAACTCAGCGCCGCGCTTTGCCTCGACACCAGAGCGAAGGGATGAAAATATAAATGTCAATAAATATTTAATTTCCTCGAGTATGGATAGAACCCATAACCAGTCGATTTTAGTCACACTTTGTGCCCCTGCGCCACGACGAAAATGATTGTAAATGTTTCACAACACATCTAAATTTAAACATTGATTTAGCTTCACGTTGTATCCCGCAAAAAGCAGAGTAGCAGAGGGAATTTAGCGTGAAGACAATCCGTCTCCTACGCACCGAACAACTTTCGAGATATTGTGTTGAGTGGCGGAACTCAACGCCGCGTTTTTTCCTATTGCCAGAGTGAAGAAATGAAAATAATGAATAAATAATCGATTTGCATCCACAACCATTTGCAATCAAACGCTGTGCCACTGCGCCACAATGGTCTCTGAATATATAATATTCACTAAAGTAAACTAGCAAACATTAAACTAATGGCGTCCACTCTTTATTATATTAAAATAAAATTTTGGACTTTTGTTAATCAAAACATTGCATATTAACTACAATAATATTTGACATAATATCCTAACAACAAAATTCAGTCCAAATTTTTTCCAAATATTTTAATCGACTTTGAATTTAAATTTTTAATCGATTTTTTATTATCTTTTTACACATGATATTTTTAAATTATTAAAACTAGATTTGTTATACATTCATAAAATGTTCGTTCAATTTTAATCGCATTATGAAAGCTCTATTTATTTACAGGGCATAGGAAAATTATTGAACAGGAAAACCGGCAAGAAATGTAGTGTATTATTATTAATTAATAATAAGGCTAAAAAACACAAGCAGCTGGTTATTTATTTAAAAAAAAGGTTATTTATTACTTAGTTAAAAATCAAAATATATCCCGGGTATGCAGAGGGAACCTAGTGTTAAGACACTCCGTTCCCCACTTTCCGCCGAATTCTGGAAGCATTGCATGTTGAGTGGCGGAAGTTAACGCCACGCTTCACCTGGACACCAGAGCGAAGAAATAAATCAAAATAAAATAAATCAGCTTCAGGCTGTATCTCGCACACAGCAGGGTAGGCAGAGGGAATCTAGTGTTAAGACACTCCGTTCCCCATTTTCTACCAAATTCCGGTGACATTGCGTGTTGAGTGGCAGAACTCAACGCCGCGCTTAACCTCGACACCAGAGCGAAGAAATGAAAATATAAATTTAAGTAAATATTTCATCTCCCCGAGTGGGGATCGAACCCACAACCAGTCGGACCTACAGTCACACCTCGTGCCGCTGCGCCACGACTGCCCTTTATTATTTAGTTAGATACATAAAATGAATACTTCAGGTTGAAACTGACTTAACTCAAATGTTTTCGGAAAATCGTCATACATATAAGTATCTACAAAAGTAAAGTATCTATTTTAGGATTATTGAAAAGATAACAAAAATAATATTTTTTAAATCATTCTCCTTTTGTCAGATACAAATTCTACTGCAAGTATACTATTCTATCAGTTCTATGTGTAAAGAAACGTTAAATTGAAATAAAGAAAAAAATAAAGATATGTATTAAACATATCTTTATTTTTTTCTAGTCAATGATGTGAGGAGCATAGTTTAAAATTTTATTAATTAAAAACTCATATAGCGGAATTGACTAATTTGAATGTTGTTTAAAACAAAAATATAAAGTACATTTAGCGTTTGGTAAATTATGTAATAAAAATCGATACAAAGTTATATCAAGTTAAAACTCCAAAATGAAATTATTATGAAATGAATGTTAGGCGATTTTTATACTTATATGATAATTTGATTTTTTTAATTGTAGTTAAATAAATATTTGGTCAGCGGCGAGAGCGTCGGCGAAGGGCTTGACAACACAACGCGTTGCAAAATAGAAGATCAGACCGAAAAATATTGAAATAGGTAAAGCTGGAAGAGCTTTCTTGAATATGGCCAACAGCAGCAGAGTGAGGCAGAGACCCTGAAACATAATTTAAGAAATTAATTTGCTTCATGCTTGTTTTTAGCTTCACGCTGTATTCTGCACATAGCAGGGAAGGCAGATGGAACCTAGTGTTAAAACACTCCGTTCCTCATTACAGCAAAATTCTTGATGTCATGTGTCATTTACATATAATTTATATACAAAGTAAATCCTTGTTTAATTTATTTACGTAAGTATTTAAGGTTATACTATATTTAGTTTATTAGAAGGCCGTTGTAAATAGCAAAAATACAATTTAAAATTAAATAATTAACTATAACTGATTAGAGACAATTAAAAAATATTTAAACTTACAATTAGAATAGCCACAAAGCAAGCCAATGTTGTGTTCCAGTCCCCATAGGAGCTTGCTTTTCCAACTAACACACTATAGAAGATGAAATCACCTAAACCAAGTTTCACACCCTCTGAAAATATAAATGAATTATTTTTTCTTTTCATTATAATAGTTACATAATTTTTTTACATTACAATAAAACGGTTTTTTTTTTCTATTTTGAAACAAATACTATGAGATGCATATATTATTAATTATCATATTGTAAATCATGATTTAAAAAATCAACTGTTGAAGTTTGCTTTTCTTATCAGAACTGTCTTCTAAGCCAGTAGTAGGTTATCACACAAATATACTATCGCCATATATATATACGATTGATGAGCTGTGATCACTCCATAATTAGGCTTTTTAAAATAGTCAAAAGTAAGAAAAATTATAAAATCAAATCTTTCATCTAAAGCTAACTTTACGGCGTAGACTAAATAATCAAATATATGTTGTCATTGTCATGAAATCACACTCTGATCCTCGAAAGCGTAGAGGTGAGGTGGCACCAGGGCGGTGTCCTATGTACAAGGTATCTGTTTCTCTCCTTCTGTATCTCCTTTTAAAAAAAAAAAGAAACATATCCTTGGTATTAGGTTTAAGCCCGATAGGAGTGTCGTAAGGCAATAATAATATGTGCTTAACATATACACAAGTATGGTTGTGTATGTATACACACACAATACTAACTCTCCTCATCCAGGTCCTGCGGCGGCGGCGGCCTCTCCACGCGGGTGACGTAGTGCGCGGGCGCCGTCTCGTCCACGCGCAGGCGGCGCGCGCCCCCCGCCCCCGCCGCGCCCCCCGCGCCGCCCGCGCCCGCCGCGCGCTCGCGCCACGCCGCGTCGAAGCCCGCCTCGCCCGCGCCGTCCGGCGACTGGCCGGCGCTGGGTTGCCGGGACTCATTGCCTCCTAACATTTTTAATCCAATTCAAAAATATTTACAAAATAAAACAATGTATTTATTTACGTTTTTGTATGTCACTTTATACGAATTTGTGCTGTATATTTATGGTAGTGTGTGTTATGTTGATTTTATTAAGTTATTTTTTTTATGCACTCTGCACTCTTTTTAGTTTAAATAGAATAAAATATGACTATATAATACAGCAAGGTAGGCAGAGTTAAGAGTTAAGTTAAGACACTCCATTCCCCATTTTCCGCCGAATTCTGAACGTAACGATCATTATATTGTTTATATATATATATATATATATATATATATATATATATATATATATATATATATATATATATATATATATATATATATATATAAATGATATTGACGTATAAACGACAAAAAAACCGTACACAGTTTGTGCAATTTTTGATAAATTGCATTTTAAGTGGCAACCCAACACCGCTTTTAAATGACGTACTGTATATATTAAAGAAAAGGTCACCAAATTAAATTTTTTCTAATATTTGATGTTATTTATGTATTTAATAAAATTAGCTTATTCATATATTTTATACTAGAAATGTTAATATAATTTTGAAATTAATATGCATGCTGTAAGTAGAGTGATTTATAAATAGGAGTGTGAATAAGCGATGCGTCACCTTTGCAAGTACACTTTATCTTTCTATATAGATATCTGTATGATGTATAAATATTTTTTTTTTATGGAAAAGACAAGACAAACGAACGCACGGGTCACCTGATGGCAAGCGATCATCCCTGCCCACAACCCCTTGCAATATCCATGTTGTACTACTATTTTGTATATAAAATATTAAATTTCAATTATTATTTCAATCACTTATTGCCTCATTTAACAATGCTGTGTGAAACAAAATTGATGAAGCAGACCAAACCTTTAATAATCCAATAGTTGTTTTATTTAAAATAACATTACTTAAATCACCTTTAACATCATTTAATAAAATTAAAAGGGTTGCTACTTTTTATTATATGTATGGATAATGTGTGTATAAGTATATAGATTTAATAAAACAGTGTACGTATAAAGGCAACAATGTTAGAAAACGGACCGTCAGGATTGAGCGGTCGGAGCTCGCGAGGCGCCGGCTCACCTTCGCCCACGCCCACCGCCGCCAGGCAGTACATCACAGTTGCTGAAATGTTAAATTCTATTATAAGCTATTTATTTGCGGTTGTCATCTTAATTTTTTACTATAATATAACACAATTAAAAAAATATATTGATATATATGCTTTTTTTGAAGAAAATCCAAAAAAATATTCCAAGTTAAGTGGCATAATTCAATATCGCACTTTGTGTTATTGCCAAAGAGAGGAAATGAAAATAATTTATTTTACTGAGAAAGAATCGAACCCATAGTCGCCGCACTTATGCTTATGCATGAATGTTTTTTTTTAAATAAAATAATATTGTATATTCCTAAACATTTGCAATAACAACTTATCAATGAACTTACTTATTTAACCGACCTGGTTGGTTTCCAGGAGGCGCGGGTTCGAGTCCCGCTGCGTTCAAATTTTTATACGTTTCCTAAATAAGTATTTTTCTTTCCTAAGTGTGGAATAACACTTTAAAAATGTTTAAAAATATCAATGAACTTGATTAACAATCTTTAGTGCAAAAGAAATCCTTATTAAGATGTTCATGACACAAAACATCTAAGTAATTGAACAATTATTGTATCCTAGCTAACATTGAGAATAAAACGACATAAATACGTACATGAATAAATTAAAGCTGGAAAAATGGATTCATTTCTCTCCTGAGCAGTTTCTACTAATATTCTAAGAGGTCCTTTTGGTGTTAAGACTGCAATTAAATCTGAAATAATTTAAAAAAGAATAAATTAAATATATTTATTTTATTGATTAAATATGAATAAGATATGTGTTTAATTATTATTCGTTTATTTAAATAGTTAAAAAGATTCAAGAATTCAAGAACATTTTTTTTATCAGTTTCATACTGTACTGTAACAGGATAAACAGGGAACCTAGTTAAGATACTGCACCCTCTACTTTCCTTCCAATTCTGGTCGCATTGCGTACTGAGTGGCGGAAATCAATGCCGCGTTTTACTTCGACACCAGAGCAAAGAAATGAAAATATTATTTTTTTTATTCCCACGAGTGGGAATCGAACCCACAACCTGTGACGTTCACAATCACACCGTCGCTGTAATATTGTGCTAGTTTGTTGATTTTAATTTTGTTAAAAATAAAAATTGTTTAATTTAATTTTGTTCCGCATATAGCGTATAGGATAGACTGTAAAGCTAAAAAAAACACAAGCACATTACCCCAAATAGAAATTACAGCAAGAACTGCCCAGGTAGTCCATTCTGGTAAATATTTAATAAAGACCAAGGCCATCAATGCTGCTATGAATATCAAGTATGCCTGCTGTAGTCGCAGAGGACCCTTCCAATGTATTACTATCATTCCCATTACTCCAAAATTCCACATGACAAATGATAATGTTATATAATCCATTGGTATATTGTAAGCCCGTAATGCTTCCCTATAATAATATTGATGTATAAAAATAAAAATTTAAATAAATTAAATAAATCATTTTAAAAAACATACCAAATATGAACTCAAATAATTATTTTAGTTTCTTTTTACCTTCATACTTTTACCCCATATAGAGCAAAGTGGGCAGAGAGAACCTAGTGGCAACACTTTGTTCTCTCTTCTTTTATATGTTGAGGGGCAGAACTCAACGCCACACAAGTCTTAAAAGAGCTGAGATATAAAAATAATCAATACAGCCTAGTGGAAGTTGAATTGACTATCATCACAATTAGTCACATGTCAACCTATTTATACTTATACTGATATTTATCATGTTTAAAATAATTATATAAAAAAATATTGCAATCTTTATTAATTAAAATACTGTTTTAAAAAAAACAATTGTTCACAACAACTGTTCTAAAAAACATTTATATGACATAAAAATAGGAACTTACTCTATATACAAGTAAGAGAATAAGAATAGCAGCATAAGAGAAGACAGTATTAGCCAACCATGGATCACTTTGTAGCATCTCTTTTTGTATAGAACAATGAGTAGCACAGTCATGAGAGCTATCACACTCAACAAGATCATAGAATTTGCAAGTGCATTCCACACTTTGGTCACCGCGTATGGACTTTCTTCATGAAATGGTGTATAAGCCCTGAAACATAATTATTTAATTTATTTTATTTGTTTACCAGATTAAATTGATGGTCTGTAGGTATGAAGCCTAAACAGACATGACAAAAATCAAAGCTAATGGGAAGACAGAGTAATCTTGTACTTAAAAAAATAAAATAATATTCAAAATAGTTTGCTTAATACTAAATATATATTCTTTATTGCACTAAAATGCATAAGAAAAAAACAGTCAAAAACATTAAGTTAACAAAGGTGGACTTATCTCTATAAGAGATACTTCTACACAATAAAGAAAATACTTATAGCAATAAAGAAAAACTTGCTAAAACAAAATTTGTATTATACAAATATTAATTTTGTGTACAGCTAATAGATAATAATAATGAGTATTATAACTTTAAATCATTTTTTAAATAAATATAATTATTATATAAACATATCATAATTTAATAAGTCAATGTATTTATACTTACAAGTACACATCTTTTACAGAATAAAAGCTTATTGATGTTATTGTTGCAACTACTACAATCATACATAGTGTCACAGGCACAAACAGTTTAATGACATGTCTAGCTCCATATTTCAGTTCCAGTTCTTCAAGTGGTGGTTCATTTGTATTTTGACCTGAGCTACTTGCACCACGCCGGCTGCTACCTGATGTTCCAACACTCTATAATAATTTTAAAATGATGAATGTGATATGTAACAATATATTTGGTTAACAAATTTATTAGATTAGCTACACAAATTGATATTATTTACGAAAAGGGTTATTATTTGTATACCAATCGAAGTTTTCCATATTATAATAAATATTGATTTCGTTCAAATTGAATCATTTGATATCATGAACGAGATTAGTCATTGGGATCTCTATAAGTGGTAGCCAAAGATAATGACATATAAAACTATTATAAAATTCTAATTACAAAACAAAACTACTTACACCATAGTTTCGCTGTGCATCGGATTTTGTTTTTCGTTTCCGTGCAATCCGATCAGCGATCTCCCTATCAGGACGAGCTTCAGCTATGTGGCCATCCATGAGTGCAGTGTGCTCGGTCGCTTCTGTGTCGCTATCGGTGTCGCTCATTCAAATGTTATTAACACTTTTTAATAACATATTAAAATATGACCCCTAACTTAAACTGTATCTAAACAAAGGTAACTTAAGCGTCAATAAATGAATACGTTCCTCCCTCAGACAAAATAATGATGACATTGACAATTTGTCAGTTTCATTAATTGTTGTTTTAAAATATATATTTAATCTGTAAAAACAACAATTATTAAAGATAAAATTACAAATTAAATATAATATATATTTAATTTTAAACAACAATCAACAATGCCATTAAATGTAAAAACATTATGCTTCGTAATTACCTACGAAGTACGAAGGTTGCATTTGGAGAATAAAAAAATACAAAAAAATCAAATTAAATCAGTATCAGTAGCACATAGTAGGCAGAGGGAACCTAGTATTAAGACATTCCGTTCCCCACTTTCCGCCGAGTTCTGGAGGCATTATGTGTTCAGTGGCGGCTATTGGACTTTATACATACATACATATATATAATTTTAATTTAGTTAAAGTAAGCTTATAAAAAGTTTGTATTTTGTTTTAGTTAAAGGGCAGTCGTGGCGCAGGGGCACAAAGTGTGAATGTAAAATCGACTAGGTGTGGGTTCGATCCCCAATCGGGGAAGTGAAATATTTATTAAAAATAAAAATCAGATCAGCTTCACGCTGTATCCCGCACACAGCAGGGTAGGCAGAGGGAACCTAGTGTTAAGACACTCCGTTCCCCACTTTCTGCCGAATTCTGGAGGCATTGCGTGTTAAGTGGCAGAACTCAACGCCGCGCTTAACCTCGACACCTAGCAAAGAAATAGAAATATGAATGAAATATTTATTAACATTTATATTTTCATTTCTCTTAACACTAAATTCTCTCTGTCTACCCTGCTGTGTGCAGGATACGGCGTGAAGCTAATTTTGTTGTTGTGTATAAATTAAAACCTAGACAAAATATATTATAACTTACTACCATTGCTTTCGATATTATAAAAACATCATCATCTTTTTAAAATTAAAACTAACTTAATCTATGCGCTCGGCTGCCTAATAAATGGATTTGGCACTTAAATTATGATTTAATTGAATAACATTTTTAAATTTTGTTAATATTTCGTTAGTATTTTTAATTTTGACTATACATAAACTAAGGATGTCCCACGAGCCTTTATAAGTCATACAATAGCCCGTTTATACATTTGTGAAGGTTGCCAAGCTTCCACAAACACGTAAACACGGTGTTTGTCGAGACCTGCGAGAGCTTGTTGCCGTACCGGACCAGTGTCGGTTTTTGAACACAGATTAAAAGGAGTTAGCGGCAAACGTTTGCAAGGTGTTTGCACGTTTAACGATAAGAGTTACAAATTAATGAGTGTTTGCCATCACAAGCGCGTAAACCGCGTAAAAGAAGTTTCAACTCCATAAAAGACCAATGAAATATGTAAAGGAAAACATCAGGGTTCATAAAAACTGAAGACAATAAATAAATTTATGGTTTTATTTCAAGCATTACAATACACTCAAATCTTTCTATTTAGATTATCTTTAATACATATCATATCATCACCACAATAACTGTAGTCTAAGAAGTTTATTAAATTTTATTGTAATTGCAAGTAATTAAAGATAAAGTCCTTCCGGAGTACCCTCTTTCTTTCTGTAAAGAACACTCTCCTTAGACTTTTTGAAATCTTCATTGGTGACTTTCATTCTACGTTCTCTCAAAGCCATGAGACCAGCTTCAGTACAAATAGCCTAAAAAAATTAAGACAATAAAGTATTAATAAAGTTAAAAATATAAACCTTTTATTAATAAGCTTTTAATAAATTTTCGGAATTATATTACTTTCTTATTAATAAAGATTTCTGCTGCCTTGCATGATATTGAATATCGAAGGAACCATGCAAGGCAGCAGAAATCTGTATATGTACACTAGGAAGGACTGTTTATTTTAATTTCTTCACTTAAAACATTTTTTTTACCTTAATATCAGCTCCTGATAGATCATCCTTAGACATTATAAGTTCAGACAAATTGACATCTTCAGCCAGGGTCATCCTTGATGTGTGGATAGTAAAGATCCTCCTTTTGGTCTTCTCATCAGGGAGAGGGAATTCAATCTTTCTGTCGATACGACCAGGTCTGATGAGAGCAGGATCAAGAGTCTCTATTCTGTTTGTTGCCATAATAACCTGAAAAATATTTTTTTCATTAAATTTAAAACATTGTAAATTTGAATATTTATTTATTCACTTTAAAAATCAACAATGATTTATATTTTCTATAGATTAGAAGAACACAAGCACAAACTAAGACTGTGTGTGTCATATATATTTTATATTAAAATGTAATATGAATAGAAAAATAAAAGGAGGCATTACTTAAAATATCTATTTAACTAAGTTAGTTTGGTTGAATATATACCGCGAACTTTTTATAGAGTATAATTAATAACATTTTTAATGTGTTAATAATATATAACAAAATATATATAGTATATCAGTATTTTTAACTTGATCTATTGGGAAAAAAATATATAAATACAATAACAAAACTATATAATATATAAAAATATTAAATACTAATTACACACCTTTACATCACCTCGAGAATCAAATCCATCCAACTGATTAAGTAATTCCAACATAGTTCTTTGAATTTCTCTCTCACCACCAGAATTAGAATCATACCTGAAGGATATAAATAAAGTACTTTACCAAGCACATATGACATATGTACATATACATAAAGGGCATCGTCGCCCAGTTTGACAGTGTCTCATTGTAAATGTGATGGTTGTGGATTCATCCATGAGATCGTGATCTCTGATGATATGATTATAATTTTTTAAATTATTTTGAATTTCTTGCTCTAATATACAAAGCGTGGCATTCTGTTCTACTATTCAACACTCAATGTGTCGAAAACTGGGAGAAAGAACCAATTATCTTTGCATTCACATATAATTTTACAAAAAATACAAATTGAGAGACATCTAAATAAAATAAATAATATTCTAGAATTTTGAAACATTGAGTATTGAGTGGCTCTGCATTATTACAAGAGTGAAGAAATGAAAAAAATAAATATTTCATTCTTTTACAGTCACACATATATGCTGCTGCGCCACAATGGCCTCACAACTGCAACACTTGTGTTAAATTTATTTTTCATTTTGAATGTAACATTAGGTAGCTTAATATCTTGCCACTAAAACTTGTGGTATAAAAGACACTAGATATCATTACTACATACATAACAGTATTATATACCATTGTTCTAGGTATTTTAGCTTTTGTTTTGTCGTTTAACACTGGGACTTACCGTTTAGTGCCTACAGCGTCTATTTCATCAATGAAAACAATAGATGGTGCATGTTCTTCAGCCACTCTGAACAATTCTCTGACCAATTTTGGCCCATCACCCTAATAAAAAGAAATAAAGACCATTATATAAAATGTATAATAATAAATATTAAAAATTATTATAGAATATTGTAAAATAAACATGGTAATTAATTTAAAAATGTAAATAAACATTCTTCATTGGAACAAAAAATATAGCACATAATTTTTTTAAATTCCCAGTTCTCCACTTTGTGCAAAATTTCGATTTTTCTGTTTTAATTGGTGCAATGCAACACTGTTTGTCTTGTTACCAGAGTAAGGAAATTAAAATTTGCTGCCAAGCCACTGAGCCACAGTGGCCTTCAGTCCTAAATAACCATAATAAATAATTAAGTCATCCTTACCAAATATTTCTGGATCAATTCAGATCCAACAACCCTGAGGAATGTGGCTGACGTCTGATTGGCGACAGCTTTGGCCAGCAAAGTCTTGCCTGTACCAGGGGGCCCATACAAGATAACACCTTTAGGGGGTTTTATTCCCATCTCTTCGTAGTACTCAGGATGAGTAAGTGGCAGCTCTACTGACTCCTATTAAGAGATATTGTATGTGAAATTTATATATAATATAGCAGATATTTTATATAAGTTAAACAAAACAAGTCACAAATGTTATGCTTATCCCTTTATATTTCATATATAAAAGGAGAAATGATATAGAATATACAAAAATAAATTGTTTTATATTTTTAGCATTTTTAAAGGCACTCTTGCCACCAACCCATACATTCTCATCAAGCTATGTTGTCAACTTTGGACTTATTTATGTTGTTAGCATATCTGTAGAGATTTTAATTTTTGTAAAAATCTCTCTACAGATACGCTAATAACATAAATAAGTTTTCACAAGTTTATAAAAAATTTGATGTAACTTGATGAGAATGTATAGGCTTAGTGGTCAGAGCGCCTAGTTGGTTTCCAGGAGGCACGGGTTTGAGTCCCTCTACATTCAATCTTTTATATGTTTTCTAAATAAGTAAATTGTTTTATGTTAGAAAAAAGCAAAAGTTAATTATTATATTTTTTCTACCTTGAAAAGAAAAAAAAACATTTGCTTTCACTTATTTATAGAAAATATTTTTTATAGAAAATAATGGGTTCGAGTCCCACTACATTCAATCTTTAATATGTTTTCTAAATAAGTAAACTGTTTTATGTTAAAAAAGTAAAAGTTAATTATTATACTTTTTCTACTCTGAAATGAAAAAAACACATTTGCTATAAATAATGACTCAACTTCTCTATAAATAATGACTCAAATATGGTCAAAAATTAAGGAACACTGTTTTATAACTCAGTTATTTTTGAATAACTCACAAGTTACTAAAAAAACAACTTTAAGCCTTTTCTGCATAACTAAGATACTTCATTCTCTGCTTTCTGTCCAATTTTTTCAAACTTTTTACATATGAATTGAGGCCACACTTTATCTGCTATAATTGTTAGTAGCTTCCTTCAATGGGATTGAACCCACAGTCATCATGTTTACAGTAAGATGCTGTTCCACTAAGCCAAAATAGCCTCAATATAATTAATTACATTTTACAAATAGCATTCAATGTACAAAAAATTAGTACCTTAATTTCCTGTATCTGGGTATCAAGACCACCAATATCTGCATAAGTTTCTTGTGGAGCTTTTTCCAACTTCATTACAGAAACCATAGGATCTGTATCATCACCTAGTACACCTACAACTGCATGTACCTGACATCATTAAAAATTGCAATATATTAGTTTCAAATATACACAAAGATCTAATACAGAGTTGTCACAGAAGCCTATAATCATTTGTTACTATTACTGTGCACATATACTAAGGTTTTATTTGATATTAAATAATAATTTTAGTTAATCAATAAGTGAAATGGAAATAAAGGCCTACCTTGTGGTTTAACAATACTGAGCAACCAGGTTCTAATTGATCCTTATCAACAAAGGATAAGATGCTGACATAATGCTCACTGCCAACAGATGTAGAAACTATGGCATGGTTATCATCAATAATCTCTTCCAGGGTTCCCACTGACATTGGTGTCCCTCTAAGATCATCAACCTACCAAAACAATATAAATATGACATTTGAAAATTAACTTAAGAAATAAAAAATGTTTAAAGAAAACATATTTAAGGTAGTCCTAAACATTGAGCTACCTTAGATCTTTCTTCTTCAATTTTTTCTTCCTGAGGTTTTAGTCTTTCTTGGTTACGAATAAATTCTTCTTCCATAAGCAAATAATCCTTAATCCTTTCCAGTTTCAGCAACTTCAACCTACATCGCGTATGAGGTGTCACTTGAGGAAGCTTTAAAGCGGCATCAGGACCCTTTGCTTTACGCTTCTTTTTACCAACCCTAGTAGGGATTGGAGGTTCATATTTCTTTTTCTTATCTTTATCATCTTTTTTGTCGCCACCACTGCCTCCTCCAGATTGGTTTTGACCCTATAAATGTATTATTTAATTATTTTTGAGCTAAAAATATGATGAATATACTGATGCTCTGTTAAATTATATGCTGGTAATTCTTAATATGCTACTCACCATAGTTAAAAAAGTATTTTTTCTACAAAAACTTTAATATTTGCTACTTTACATTAACTACACAATAAATGGAACACTGAAGAGACGATGCGGATTACAAAGCGAAAAATGTTTGCTGAATTTTATGTAGTCTGTATCAGTGATGACAATCCATTTCAATGGTGTCTAAAAAAAATATTTAAAGTAAAAAATACATATATTTTAATTGTGTATTTAACCCTAAAAATATCAAATAGAAGTTAAAGTAGTATTGATAATAGTATTGATAAATAAAATAATATTTTGTCTTAAAAAATGGCTCAATAGGCTGAATTCTCAATCACGTAGAACGTCCCTGTTCCTCAAAAAAAATCTACTTTGACGTTTGACGTGTCGACGGAAGATTAAAGTTGAAATAGGAAAATATCGTCGTGGTATAGAATATTGATAGTTGTGTGCTCTTAATGAGAGTTTTCAGTTTTATTTCTACTTTATACATTCAACTCTGTTTTAAAATGTCACAAAATTTGTATGATAACATATATTTTCAATCGTTATAGTTTTATTCCTAGGGATAACAGCTGACTCAAGTGTACAAGTGTGGAAAGTGGTGTAGTTATACAAAATGGTTTTAGCAGATTTGGGTCGAAAAATAACAACTGCTTTGCAGTCGTTAAGTCGTGCCACCATAATCAATGAAGAGGTAAATAACTAAACATAAGTTTCCTTAGAAAGTTTTATTAATTTTCTTATTCTTATTCGATTTTTATTTTAGGTTTTAAATTCTATGTTAAAACAAATTTGTGCAGCTTTATTAGAAGCAGATGTTAATATTCGTTTAGTCAAAAATCTTCGAGAAAATGTACGAGCCGTCATTGATTTCGATGAAATGGCTGGGGGGCTTAACAAAAGGAGGATGATACAATCAGCAGTTTTTAAGGAGCTTGTGAAGGTAAATTTTATAAAACATACATGCTTTAAACTAGGTACACCACTCCTTGTTATATCTAAGCTTAATTATTTTTAAATGTAGTCTTTCAAAAGTTTATTATAATTTTCAGCTAGTTGATCCTGGAGTTAAACCATATCAACCAGTGAAAGGAAAACCAAATGTGATCATGTTTGTCGGGCTACAGGGATCTGGTAAAACTACTACCTGTACAAAACTAGCTTATCATTATCTAAGAAAGAACTGGAAATCTTGTCTTGTCTGTGCTGATACATTCAGAGCTGGAGCTTATGATCAAGTTAAACAGAATTGTACAAAAGCCAGAATACCATTTTATGGAAGGTTTGTTTATTATAATTATTTTATTATTATAAGGATATGTGAATAGTTCTCATTTATTGATAATATTGATTGAGGCAGTTATGGTGCAGCATTTGCATGTATCCATGGTTGTGGATTTGATACCCACTTCTGAGAATAAAATAACAATAACAAAACAAAGCATAGTGTAGAGTTATACCACTCACATAAATAGATGGAAAATTCTATTATAATTTTCATTTCTTTTGTCCCATAGTTATACAGAAGTAGATCCTGTAGTAATAGCATCAACAGGTGTAGAAATGTTTAAAAAGGAGGGATTTGAAATGATTATTGTAGACACCAGTGGACGTCATAAGCAAGAAGAGTCCTTGTTTGAGGAGATGTTGGCGGTTGCTAATGCTATTGTAAGTTTTTATTATTTTTTGATGAACTTAATATTAATGTTATGAATATTAAAAAAAAAAAGATAAAGGCTTGAGACAGTTGTGGGACTGTGAGACAGCGTCAGACTGTAAATGCCATGGTTGTGGGTTCAACCCCCACTTAATTTTTTTATATTTACTTTATTTTGATTTCTATGATGCTGAGTTTTGCCACACAATATGCAATGTCTCAAAAATTAGACAATTTGGAATTGGGAAATATAGTATCTTCATACTAGTATTTTCATGCGTTTTTTTAAGCAATGATAAACATTGATTCATTGTCATTAATATAATTAAATATTATGTAGAAACCAGACAACATTATATTCGTGATGGATGCTACAATTGGTCAAGCTTGTGAAGGTCAAGCTAAAGCTTTTAAAGAGAAGGTAGACATTGGTTCGGTTATTATCACTAAATTAGATGGCCATGCGAAAGGAGGAGGAGCATTGTCAGCGTGAGTATTAGTATCATCTAGTTAATAAGACTTATAGATATTAGTAGTCTTATATGAGTATATGGGTAAAATTCCACAATCAATTCTAATTTTGCCATTAAAGGAATTTTAAGAAATTGTAATAAGAACACTAAAATATATGGTATTAATCCCATGCAACATAAATGACCAATGCATGTTATAATAAATTAAGTGTTGAGTTTCTTGCCAGCTTTTCTGAAAATAAAAGTATGTAAATCAGTGATGATTTAAAAATGCTTGCAAAAATGTATTTAAATAATTATTATTTTGAATTCATAGTATGTAATTTTAGAATAATTATCAATTATAATAACAATTTATAGGGTAGCTGCAACACAAAGTCCTATCATATTTATTGGTACTGGAGAACATATTGATGATCTTGAGCCATTTAAAACGAAACCTTTCATTAATAAGTTGTTGGGCATGGGAGATATTGAAGGCTTATTGGATAAAGTGAATGAACTAAAGTTAGATGATAACGATGAACTGTTAGAAAAGTTGAAACATGGACAATTTACACTGAGAGCTATGTATGAACAGTTCCAAAATATCATGAAAATGGGGCCATTTTCACAAATTATGGTAAGGCCTTTAATTTACTTAATGATATTTTAAATATCTTAAGCTTGTGATAGCTACATTATGATCAATCCCAGCTGTATAAATATTTCAAACACAATATATGTACACATACTTTTACTAACTATAAATTATAAGTCTGTATTAGGACTTAATACTACATTGTTGTCTAGCCATATCATTTTTATATTTTTAATGTATTTAAAGTGTTATGCCACACTCAAGGAAAGAAAACCGTCCAACTTGGAAGCCATACCAAGAGGTGCCAGTTCAAATCCTGTTACATTAAAATTTCTATAAAAATTAAATCAGCTTCATGGTGTATCCCGCACACAGCAGGGTTCCCGCTCCGTTCCCCACTTTCTGCCGAATTCTGGAGGCATTGCGTGTTGAATGGCAGAACTCAACGCCGCGCTTTGCCTCGACACCAGAGCGAAGAAATGGAAATATAAAATTTTTATACATTTTCTAAATAAGTATTTTAGGCATATATTTTTTTAATTTATAGGGCATGATACCAGGTTTCTCTCAAGATTTAATGTCAAAAGGTAGTGAACAGGAATCTATGGCGAAACTAAAACGTCTGATGACAATTATGGATTCCATGAATGAGGGAGAACTTGATCACCGTGATGGTGCAAAACTTTTCTCTAAACAACCCACGCGCGTAACCCGTGTGGCTCAAGGGGCAGGTGTTACAGAACGCGATGTTAAAGACCTTATCGCTCAATATACCAAATTTGCAGCAGTTGTAAAGAAAATGGGAGGCATTAAAGGATTATTTAAAGGTGGAGACATGGCCAAAAATGTAAATCAAACCCAAATGGCTAAACTCAATCAGCAGATGGCAAAAATGATGGATCCACGAATTTTACAACAAATGGGTGGCATGTCTGGACTCCACAATATGATGAGGCAGCTACAGCAAGGTTCCAGTGGCATGAATAGCTTAATGGGTGGAAAATGACCATAGACAAAACTCTTCTTAACCACCGAATGTACATTTTGTTATGTATTTCAAAGTTCATTGTAATAAACATAAATTTGATCACAGATAAACTTTAATTTTTCTCCACTTTTACGTGTATTTTTTTTAGAATTACAAAGTATTACCAGATGACGACAGTCATCTGGTGATACTGAGACTGGTTCGGTTTGAAGTACCTGCGATCTTCCACACGACTTACAGTGCGGTCAAAGGATTGTGGTCGCTCTGAAGATAGCAGTAGTAGGTTGTAGAGACTCAAATATAGGATTTATCTTACTTTCGAATGTTTTCTTTCTGAGTGAACTATGCGCATAAATTCAGAATTCAGAACCTTTACAATGGCCAAATTCATTGACATAGCCATAAAACGGTAATAAACTTTATTTGAATTTACTGTACGTTTGAGCAGGGAAATGCCCGCTTGCACCGGGACAAAATGCATGTCCTCTTGTATTCATACCTCACGATCGCTTCATTCGGAACGCGTAAGTCAACTTACGCGTACGTAATAAGTATAACGTGTTATCTTGACATTTAATAATATGCTTCTTTGTAATTATCTCGCTCCTTAAGATTTTGCTTGATTGAGCTAGTTAAGCAAAAGTCTACAAGTTACGATACATTATGTATGAAAAATATTACTTCTATTCATTTCTTAGGTTTCGAGCGCGCCAGTTGAGCACAGTTCACTTCGCCAATGTTGAATAGAGAACACATGAAAAATTAATCACAAAAAAGAAGATTTATAAAATTATAGAATGTAAGTAAAAAATCAAGTAAAATGCAGTCTATATCTAAAAAAGATACTTGTTAATTTCTGAACGCTTCTGTCAGATTTATTGGTTAATCTGTCAAACTGAGACAGCTGACGTCATAACATAAATCATTATGACACATTTTCATTAAAATAAGAAATTTAAAAACAAATACAAAATAAATTTTGGTTCTTTATTTATTATTTAGCGATACTTATTTATGGCTTGTAATACGTGCTTAAAATCATTTTCTCTACTGCGCCCTGAAGTAATTTTTAAACTTATTTTCTATAAACTATCAATTTCAATTTCGAAAAATGTTTTATCATCATACTTTTTAATTATTTTTTTAGAAAGGATGCCCTAGTTGCGGTTTTAGTTACTGTTCAAAATGCATAAGCCATAAAATCTTCTTGAAGAAAATAAATTCCGAGACAAAAGTAGGTATTTTCTAATATGTAATTTAAATAAAAATAAAATTTATTTTTCTTTTACTATAGTTGGTTTTTCAGGTATGTATTAAATGTTCACGAACAGCTAACTCCAATGAATCAATTAAAGTTAATCCTCCTGATGTGTATTACAAGTAAGTATTTTTTTACTTAAAACCACAACTTTATTACATAAGTAAATATGATAGTGACATAAGTATTTAATTTTATAGAAGAATAAACGCTTTAAATCCTACAATGAGTAATGACTCTGAATGTGTCAATAGTTCTGAGAAAGAAATATATGACAGATTACAAAAGTTAAAGGAGGACAATAAAGAACATTCTGTGAATTTTACTACTGATGATATTGCAGCACGTTTGCAAAATTTAAAAGGTGAAATACCTTCAACATCAGATGCTGAAATAGCTGCTAGATTAGCAAATTTAAAAGGACTACCAACATGTGAAATTCCATCTAAGGTACTTTATGTTAAATACAAAATAAGTCTTTTTTTTTGTACTTTCATGCTACTATCCTGCCTGTACCAGGGTAAGCAAAAGAAACCTAGTGTAAAGACAATCCATTTTGCATGCACCACCACCATTAGGTGGTGCAATGTTGTGCTTTTCCTCTTTATCAAAGCTCTAATATGTAAATAATTAATTCATCCATAGAGGGTTTCGAACCCACAAGCTATGTATTTACAGTCAGATGTTATGCCAATGATCTATTATATGATGACCTCATATGTTTTAGAATGTTTTATTTATAGGCAGCATTACCGAAACCAGACTTAAGAACAGAACAAGAACAAGCTGATGATCTTTTCAAGCAATATTTGGATCAGGCAAAAATAGATTCAAATTACTCAAACAAATTTGATGGTTTAGTGAGTGATATAGAGAAAAGGTTGGAAAATTTGAAAGGCACCTCTGTGCAAAAGAAAGTTACCACAACTGCTGACAACAGTAATATTTTAAACAATGAAGATGAAATATTAAGAAAAATTATTGAAGAAGTAAGCCTCAATTATTTTATACTATATTTCTTTTAGTATCATGTCGTATGCTGCATATAGCAGGGTAAACAGAAGAAAACTAGTGTTAAGACACTCTGTTCCCCACTATTCACCTACACTTGTCTATGTACCAAAGCAAGGAAATGAAAATAATTAATTCCCCTCAGTGGAACCTGAATTGCCAACTATGGTGTTTACAGGCAGATGTTGTCATGTTGCCCCATGATAGTCTTAAATATTATATTAAATAATAATTAAATATTTTTAATAGGCTAAAGCAAAAGTAACATTAGAAGAAAGTGAAATATGTGACACTGGTATTGAGGAGCTACCATTTTGTGAGATATGTAATGAAGATGCTAATATGCGCTGTCTTGGCTGCAAGTATCTGTTCTGCAAGAGATGTTATTTAGAACACAAAGATGATGATGATGGTTGTAATAGATATGAACCATATACAGCACCAAAGAATGCACAATAAATTTTCCAAGCATTAAGATATTTTTTTATATTTTGTTTAAGTAATAGATATATTTTTAAAATTGTGTCTTAATTCTCTTCACTAGCAAATTGGCATTATTTGCATATTTTCTGCTTATCTAGTATAAGCAGAAATTATATACATATGAATATTCCCAATTTTGTTATTTAAAAAACAATGTAAATCAAAACCTATTCAAGAATTGTTATACCTAAAATAAATTAAACATTTATATAAAATAATTTATTTTCTTTTAAATTCTTCAACAACACTTGGTATTATTTTGACTAAGTCTTCTGTAGTATGTTTATATTCATTTTCAATCCATAAATCTTTCAATTTGGTCATAATAGGTCCATACATTTTGCCTGGAGGAACTCCACTTTCTTTTAATATTTTACCATTCACTGGGAATTTAGGTATTTCCCAATTGTTAAACTCATTTAGAAGTTTCTCATCACCTCTGTATGTTAAGACTTCTTTTACATAATCCACAGCATCTTTTTGTTTTATTTTAGTATTCAATACTAATTTCTCATAAGGTCTGTAAATATTATAATTTCATAGAAAATTAGTTACAATAAAAACTTGAGGTTGTTGTGGGGTAAATTTGTTTAATGGGCAACAGAGCAGTGGCGTAGCTGGGGGGGTGCGAGCGGTGCAGTCGCACCGGGCAACAAATGGAAAGGGGCATCAAAGTCTACGATCAATTCTTATATTTTTTTTTCAATTAAGAATCAAGGAATGTACAAGAAAAATGAGAGAATGAAAATGAAAAATACAATCTCGCTATCATGTCAATTGAACATGAACTAGTCGATACTATTGATTTTGAAAATGTGATTAATGACTTTGCTAGTCAAAAAGCGCGTAATGTCCGTTTTAAATTTTTGCAATATTTTTTACCAAAATCTAATGTTATAACTTATAACTTAACTTAGCTTCACGCTTTATCCCTAGCGGGGTAGTCAGAGAGAACGAAGCGCCAAACGCTACGATCTCTACATACCACTTTCGCCTTGTCCACTGTTATCAACCTCTTCATACATGCCCTCCGGGGGGTCCACATGCTTTTTAAGTGACCTTCCTCCAGTATCTTTGATACTGTGTTTTCGAAGGTCAACCGAGGTCTCCCTCTATCTCTCTTACCATTCACTTTTCCATCATAAATCTTTTTTGCCACTATTTCATCATTCATTCGTTCGACGTGCCCAAACCAGCTGAGCGAGTTCTTCTTCATTCTCACCGTGACATCCTCGCTAGTACCTGCCATTCTGTGTATCTCTTCATTGCGGATTCAATCAGCTAAGCTGACCCCGCATATCCTACGAAGAGATCGCATCTCCACGGCATTCATCTTTCTTTCATTCTTCTTCTGTAATATCCACGTTTTGCTGTCGTTTAACAGCGTCGGTACCAACACATCATTGTGTACGGCCAAACGCGCAGCTTTGCTGACGTTTCGCCGTCTTATCAATGCAGCTAATGCTCCGTTAACCTTGTTACCGGCAGCAATACGCCTTTCCACATTCCCAAATATACCACTACATTCACTTATTCTAATACCTTACCATTTACACTGATTTTGCGTCCTTTCTTCATCTCTTTCAAAAATTACCTTCAGATGAATTTCAGAACTTTTGTCTTATTCGCATGGAGGCTTAGACCATTATTTTCACACCCTTTTTTCAGAGTGGTGACCAATGCCTGCAACTCGCATTCTGATGATGCAATAAGCACTGCATCATCTGCGTACAGCAGGTAATTCACATTCAGGTCACCTTTCACTTCAGGCCAACTTTCACTCCCATATCACTTTGTTTCACTCCATGGAGACAACTATCCAAATACAAAT